>AYEL01077396.1:0-28948 GCA_000484575.1 Olivierus martensii
CAATCTGGTAAATATAATTTTGTAATAAGGTTTGTTAATCTGGAAATTTTATTTCCAGATTAACAAACCTTTATTTTCCAAAAAGCATTTTATTTATGCATTCCATTTGTTGAGACAATAGTGTATCAACTATCAAAGTCCCTCCCCCTATTTTGTAACTGCAGCCCTCCATATGTCTAGTAAACACGGCTATGGTCCTTGGGTTCATTTTAATTGGAAGCACTGCTATAGAAGAAGAATATGTGTGTTGCACTTACAGCCATGAGATATGCCATTTTTTTTCTTAACAAATATCTATTTCTTCTAAATTCTGTTATTAAAATACAATATGTGGATATTTATGAATGTAAGTTTTAAAGACATTCAAAAATATTAATTTATTGAGAACTTCATAAATAAGATCTGAATAGTGTATCCAGTGTTTTTAATGAATGTCATTATGGTGGCCATTCTCTATTAAATGAAAATTAGCAATCCTTAATATACATAAATAATAGTTTGTGCATTTTTTGATAATTCTTATCATTTAGCAAATACAGGATGATTATTTTGTAGCTGAGTTTGAACATAATATTTTCAATTCCTGCAAATTTGTGTGTATGTATGTAGCTTTTTACTCCCATTTCTTTTAACAAAATTGCTATTATGTGCAGGGCCACCGAGAGAAATTTTCAGGCCCATGACAAGTCTGTGGTCCTGGGCCCCACTTAAAAAACTGCATCACTTTGGTTTAATAAAAAATGCTGTATAAAACATTAAGCATTTATTTAAAAAAGGCAAACAATAAATTCAAAATTCTATAAATTACATACTATGTTATATATAAAAAAGTTTATTTTGGTATGACTGCTTTAGGTCTCTATCGATAGCCTGTGAACTATCGGACATATTATGTGACACTTCAGGCCCGATGGTCAGGCCCTCTTCAATACCATGCCTGTGACAAAAGTCACGGATGTCACCCTCTCTCAGCGGCTCTGATTATGTGTATTGATTGATATTTTATCATTTAAATTTTATTGAGTATTTTTGTTAAAATTTATAAATGACTGAAATGTTTAATATTTCTTTAATATTTTCTGTCAAATAAATCATTCAATAAAATCATATTGTTGAGAAATGTGAATGAATGCAACACAATAGAATAATGCTTTTTTCTTAATCAACTTTCTCTATGCTTCGTATCATAACATTTCAATGCTGTGAAAGTCTTATTTTTGTCTAATGCCTTTATTTATTCGGATTATGAAGTGGATTTTGAAAGTAGAAATAAACATAATATTTGGAAATAACAGCACTTAATAATGGTTTGATAAATTATAATAAAATTTAATGATATGTTTTCAGTTCATAAACAACCATCTTTAGTATCAAGAATAGAATACAAAATTTTTAGTTTGTTTTCGAACATGCATCTCTTAAAACAATACAAAATACAAACTTTTAAAATTTAATATTAAGATTATTATTTTAATATTAAATTTTAAGAGTTTGTTTTCGAACATACATCTCTTAAAATAATACAAACTAAAAATTTTGTATTCTATTTTTGATGCTGAAAATGATTGTTTATCAATCGAAAACATTTCATTAAATTTAATTGTAATTTATCAAACTGCTATTAAGTGCTGTTATTTCCAAATATTATGGATTTCATATTTTTTTTTTATTTTTGAAATTTGCAAGTTGGTTTCTACATAATTTTCAACTTTTTATTGCTTTTAAAGACTGAACTATGGAGATTGGCTTATACATGAATATAAATGATAACTATAGGCTCTGTCTGTGCAATCTTTAGTTGCTGACTCTGTTAGGAACTGTACCCCCTGGATCCCTGGGTCTAAAGATATAATAATTTGCCTGAACATCAGCAAACTGGTGTCTAACGGCATTTTCCATGTATGAAACATTTTTAAATGGACTAACCATTATATTGGAAATAAAATTTTTATACTTACATATTGATAAATACTCTGAAACCAATTGTCAAAAATTAATCTTGAAAAGGCTACTTAAATAGAAATCACTGTCAATAGTGAAAAATGTTGAAGTTAGGTTGACTGACAAATACAATGTAAATCTGAAAATGGTCAATTTTAATTCATCAAGGCATTCAGTTTTTAATCTAATTAATATTTTATTCCTCTTTAAATATTTTGAATAGCAGAAATAAAATATTTAAGATTAATAATTAAAATAAACTTAATAATACAAAATATTGTTATAAAAGAATAGAAGTAATAAAGAATATTATATCATCTGTTAATCAAAAAAATCGTTTGTTTTCCAAATTTTTAGAACTATTGAGATAAAAATTTTGGGGTTTGACTTTTTCCCTTTGAATGAGACCTAAATCTATCTCTATGCCTAATTTGAAGTTTATATATCCAATGGGTAAGAATGGAAATTTCTATTAATCACTTGTTTATTTGCTATTGAGCATATATATATAATATATATCAGATTATAATTAAGAAATTCAATTTTAGAAAACTGGCAAATGAATCTCTAACATAAATTAGATGAGATTGCTGGAATACATTTGTAATTTGTGAGATAAAGAAATATTCCAATAAAATAGTAATTTATGATTGAAAATGTAAAGATTCATAAAGTAGAAATGTAAAAAAATAGAATAAAATTTACATAAAGCATATTTATTCATATTTTTAATATATTTCTATAATATAACTGAATATCAAAAAATATATAATAAGAAAAAATAAGTACAAATATATTTATTTTATATATAAATAACATATTGGAAACAAGAACATACTGATATCCAAATTTAAATGTGGAAAAATTTGAATGATTAGCAATAATTTATGTGGAATTTTTTATATTTGCCACATAGCCACTCTGGCACTAATTAGAAGTTACATTTAAGACTAATTGAAAATTCTGTATTCTCAAGTAATGAACTTGTAAATTATTTTCAACTATAAACAAATCTCAAAAACGTCTAAAAATCAGCACTATATGCAAGTAACTTATACAGGTTTATTTCTGTTAAACTTTTCAGATTCATCTTAGTCCTTCCTCAGAAGATGAGTCCGAAAACGTTTTACAGAAATAAACCTATATAAGTTACTTGCATATAGTGCTGATTTTTAGACATTTTTGAGATTTGAGAGAAGAAAGCAAGTTGTGTTTAGTTATAGATCAACTATAAACATTAGAAAATACTAATCCAGAAATAATAAATGCCAATAAAATGAAGTTATTCTAAAAAGACTTTATTGGTAATTTGGCAATTCTTAAAGAAATAAAAATATCCAGATAAGAAAGAATTATCATATATATATATACTATCCATTGAATTACAAGCATGATACCCAAAACCAGAAGTTATTAATTAATGGCAGAAAAACAATTAAAGTGTTTATTTTATTATCAGAGTCATTATTTTAACAAAATTGCAGATTTGGTAGCAATCCAAAAGAGACTAGGAAGATCTGGATTGATCAAATAATTATTAATAATACTACTAATGAGGGAAGTAGGAATAATTGATAGAAAATTTATAATCTCTTTTGGAAATATGAAGGAAATTTCTCAGCAGAAAGGAGAATAAGTTATTTAAGAAATGAGATTTTTTTTTCAAAATATAAAGACTATGATCTGCCCAATTTGTGATAGAATCAACAGGACTTTATTTTAGGTGGATTAATGTTCAGACTGAATACATCAAAAAATTTTCCAATTCATGGAATTTGGATTATATGTGATTTTTATTGATGCATTTTAGGAAATATTTTTGAATTAAAACAAAATATCTATAGTAAAGCATTGAAAGTCAGCATGATTGCCATTTTTTTGTATGATATGAATGGTATTATTTCTTTTTGGTCTCAAATACTTGTATGTTTTATGTATTATTTATCCAGCTCTAAAATGAGCTATTGATCTTGGTTATTGTAATGGTTACTGCAATCATTAAAAGAAAAATATGAAATCATGTCCTTTAGAAAAATTATTTCTGTCTCAAATTTCCATAAATGCTCTTAATCCTTTCTTTTTGATAATCAGTTCTGGTCTTTATATAATATTTTTAAACTAGTCCATTTGATTTTTTTAAAATAATTTTTTTATTGTTTTGATTGAAAAATTATGAAATAATTTTTTATTTGGTCATTGAAAATAAAACTATAGAATTGTTATAAAATGAAGTAATTTAGCAAAGAGACAAACTAAGCACTATGCAGAAATAAACCTTTATTTCAGTAAAGAGACAAACTAAGCACTATGCAGAAATAAACCTTTATTTCAGAAAACATAGTGCTTAGTTTGTCTCTTTGCTATTTTTAGTTGCAGAATGTCTACGGTTTTAGTGAAGTAATTTATTTAATTTATATCACTAACAGGTAAGTTGTTAATGCATTTGTGTCATTATGATTAAGTTGTAATGTTTATTGTTAAATTTTATCATGCTTCAAACATTATTGAAGTATAAGTTTTTCCCTGGATTTATGAGGCTTTGATATATGAAACTTCACTTATATGAAAAAGTATAATTTGTACCAAAAATTGTATGAGCCATTACGCTTCTTTTATGTGCACAATGAGCAAAAGTTTCAAAGTGCACTTTGAAATTTTGTATTAATTATATTAATAAAAGAAGAATATTGGCTCATACAATCAAATTTTGCACTTTATACTCATAAAAGAGGTCCAATGATCTTGGAGACACTACACAAGTGTGTTTCTCACTAGAATAATTTCAAATTTTAAAAGTTTAATAAAATTTTTATCTAAAATTTTATGTTTTGTTTTATTTCTTATATGAGATGTATTTAGGCAAATTTCAATATGAAATGAATTTTTTTTAAAGACTTAATGTTAATATACATATGCTGATAATCAAGGATCTAAATAGTGATTCCAACTTTAATTTACATACAGGAAGTCCCAAAATTTATGACGGGGTTTCATTCAAAAATTTTGTAATTCAAATCTGTCATAACTCGGAACATGATTTTCATTGATTAACCTCCATTTATAACAAAACTCAAAATATTCAATGTTTTATAAAAGTAAAAATGTTGAATAAATGCTTTTTATTCTTTAACCTGTTCAAGTCTATTAATATGTAGACATGCCATGGAAGTTGAATAAAAAACAATAAAAAAAGATTAAAAAGATTAAATTCTGTTTTAATTATTGCAGCTATGGTGGATCAGATTTTTTTGTGATTATTGGCTGAAAATATGTACTTCCAATGATGGTTCCTAAATCTTTTGATGGCTGAAATTTTTTTAAATTACATTTTTACAGAAAATGATTTGAATGGATTATATTAAAACAGAATTTGGATTATTTTGTATCCAATCTTATTGATTCTGCATTCTATTCTGTTATGTTATATTACTCTTATCCAGTTTTGGGATAAAATAATTTAATTTTTAAAATTTTAAGTGAAAAGTGAAATTTTTATATGACAAATTTTAAAATTCATAAAACTGAAAAATATTGTCAATAATATAAAAATTTTGGTTAATTCTGTTAAAATAAACAATAATGTTTCTTATTTGTTCATTTTTTGCTTTATTTTTACCAATCATTACATAAAAAAAATGAGAAAATCTGAACATAGACATATTCAGGCTATTTTAAGGATTATGGCACTTTTATTGTTTTATGGTGACCAGTCATTTCTCTGGAAATTAAGGCTAATTCTACTTTACTGCATTGCATGTGGTATTGGATGTATTGTATCAGTAAATCATTTACAGATCAATTATAGCTGTTTATGTATGAGAGGGAACAATTTTTATATATATTGGATTTATAAATTTTCAAATTTTTATATAAATTTGAAAATTTATAAAAAAAAATTAAAATAAAAATTATCGAAATGATGGAAAAAACATGCCAATAAATATATTTTTTAATAATAACAAGATTTCAATAAAATTTGTTACTTTTCCACTCATTATATGACAACTTCATTAATGAAAATTTGCATAATTGTTTTTTATTGATAATTTTTTAAAATATGGTCCAGTTTTTTTCATTAACAGCTTATTTTATTAAGAGGGCTGCTGCTATACAAAAATAACAAATTTTTCATTGGATAGCTAAGATTTCATATAAAATTTTTGTTTTCTTTGATCTCATATAAGGAATGAAAAGTTGTGAAAAAATAAAATTCAAAAAATGTTCACATTGATAGAATGAGAATGAAAAATGTAATAAACAATCAAAATTTCAAAAGATTTGATGAAAATTAAGTGAGATTTCACAATGTGAATGTTGATTTGCATATAAATTAAGTTTAATTTCCAATATCTCCCAGAGATCAAGAAGTTAAAAAAAGAAAAATGTGTATTATGTGTCTGCCAGCACTTTTTGTAAACTTAAATATCATGTAAAAACAAAAATGGGATGTTTAAGTTAATTTTTATGTCTAAGTTTTTAGTATCTGCTGAATGGTCACATGATAAAGCAGCCATTTACCACTTTGGAAGATCTGGATCATATCTTTTGAATTGGGAATTTTTTCTAGCAAAATGATTTTTCCAATTTTTTCTATGGCAAAAAGCCTTAGGAACCTGGCCTATATGATCTGGATTCAATTCTAAGTCCTATATATTTGGTTTGTTAAAAGGAATTTGGGCTACAAGCCCATTGATCATTATCTTCAACCTTCTGATTGATCCACCATGGGTGTTTCCAGCCTATGATGGGCTCTAAGAGTAGCCACTGGCAAATTCCACATGATTCAGCAGCTTAATTCAAATTAGCCTAACAAAGTATAGAAAATAACACCTACTAGAAAAATAAACAATTATTTTTTTAATGCAATTTCCCAATGGCTCATTACTACATAATGGAGTCCACTCTGGCCCAACTATAATCTATTCACATCTATGATAGAATCGACAGGACTTTGGTGGATTGACACTTGGTCTGGATCCATCAAAAATTTCCTGATGCATGGAATTTGGATAAGTGAATTAATTCATTATATATGATTTTATTGAGATATTTTAGGAAGTATTTTTGAATTGAAACAAAATATCTAATTTTTATAAAAAAAGCATTGAAAGCCAACATAAATTGCCATTTTTTGTATTATATGCCACTTTCTTTCTTATTAGAGACTAAGCATCTGGCATCCCAATATTCATCACAGGTCACCCACGCTCGTGGTAACAGTGGGTAATCAGGTAGAGGATGGAGTTAAATGGACTAAGCTTGGATATACAGAAAAAAATCTGGAGATTAGAGACTCAAATTAAATATGGATACTTTATAATAGTAACATTGCACACTTCCATCCCTGTGACTACTTGACCATCTATCAATTTTTGAATTCCTTTATTGCAAAATCATTGATGATGGCTGTTGTAAATAAAGATTTTCATCATAAATAATCACTGTTGTAAGTATGAATTGTCATAACTTGGAACAACATAAATTGGGCACCTTCTATACTATTATATTTTCTGTATTTTATTTATGATGAAATATTCAATAATATATATCACTGGTTTTTTAATAATGTTTGTAGTGATTTTTACAATTATTGATTTCTTGCAAAGAATATTTTATGAAATTTTAAACAATGCTAGGTATTGACTATTATTGAGATAATTTCTTTCTAGTTTTTATGTTATTTTCTAACCAGAGGTTACTAAATGGTGGAGCATTCCAGTGTCCAATCCAGAATGCCCTAATATGAAGAATTGGCAAACAGGACTTGAGGATGGGATTGATGAGCTGGCTCAGAAGTCTTAAAAAATGTAGTAGTCAGAACTGAACTTAGATTTTTCAGTTGGTAAATGATACTTTATCATATATTCTGTATAGATGGAAATCTATATAATGCTTCCGTATTTGTAGCTAGCTTGTGTTTATTAGGGACTTTCTCTAGGAAAACTTATTTTTTTAAGTTGCTTTTTTGACAGTTAATGTTAATTATTGAAGTAATTTTGTTATTGTTTATGCAGTTGGATGTATTTTAGCATATTTGAGTGAAAAATGGGTAATATTTTTGAATTTAGCACACATTTTTTCCACATAATGATAATTTTGTCTCTGATTTATGAGAAATTGATATCAGCATATTTCAAGAACTTTCTATGCTCATAAACCAAGTTAAGAGAGAGTGTTATGATTTCAATAAAGTAAGTAAAAATGAAATAGTGAAATTCTAAATATAAACTATAATAATATAGTTTGTCATTAATTTTATGAAATGGGGTTTATATATTTCTTTTACAAAAGTTAATGAATTCTATTATATAGATAAATTTTTTATTTATAAAAATTAAATGAGATTTATAATCTCTGAATTTTCTCAATTAACAGACTGCACAATATGTTGCAAATTGGCACTAAGTTTTATTTGTAAATTATTATTATTATTATTATTATTATTATTATTATTATTAATAATAATTTACATTTCAAATTAGTTTATTTTCATAATCTTAAACTTTTAGATTCTGTGATCGTAAATAATAAAAATAATTCAACAAGTACTTTAAGCAGGAATATTAGTAAAAATATCAAGCAGTAACATTTATGGATGAGGAGGCTATAGATCCTGAAAACATTATCTCCTGATATTATTAGTTACTGTATTTTTATTACTAATAAATTTAATATTCCTTAAAATGCTTGCTGAATTATTTGTGGTAATTTATTTTTATTTATTGAATAAAATTAATCATAATTTTAATGTAAATAATTCAGCTCATTTCAAAAGTGGAAAATATATTTTATTTTGTTAAATTTGCCAAGTTTAATAAAATATATTTTCCACTTTTGAAATGAGCTGAATTATTTACATTGAATAAGAAGTGGGAAGAAATCATGCATCATAATTTTAATTTAATTTTTTAATGTTTTTATTGTTAGAGGAAAAAGATATGGACAGGATGTTCAAATTACCTTCAACAACCTATATAGGTGGAAAAGAGGATGTTTTACCTCTTAGAGAAATCTTAAGGAGATTAGAGGTTAGTAATAATAATAATAATAAATATCGCAACACAAAACTGATCTACACACACAAATAGAACACGATGTGGAACAGACACCAGAAATAACATACATTAATGATAACATGCAGCCCATTAACAACACTGACACAGACCTAATAAATAAACTCACTGACACACTCCAGGAAACATTAACCAAATTCACAGGTACAGATCCCACGCAACGTCCACACATTCCTAAACTTCACAACTCTCAACAGTTGAACAATACACTACATTGTATGAACACACACATTTTACCAAAATTTATTAATGCAGAAACAACACTCATAGAAATACACACACTTATTTATGCAGCTGCTGTCACTGTCACTACACACCTAGGTCTTAAAACACTTCCAAATAAGCTGGGCACAAACACAAGACACCACTTAAAGCCTGCCTGGCAAAAGCGACTCGAAAAACAAATAAATGAAATCAGAATGGATCTAGGTAGACTCACTCAATACACAAAAAACAACACATCCACAAAACTTATGAAATCTATTAGAAAGATTTTTAGAAAACTAAAAACACACACACACCATGAAAACCACAACATACACATTAAAGAATACATAGACACACTAAAACAGAAACTTACAGCAAAATCACAACGCCTGAAACGATACAAAACCAGTTTAGCACGTAAACAAGACAACACATTATTCACAAACAACGAAAAGACATTCTACAGAAACATAAATACTAAAGACCCTAGACAAGCACAAAACAGAGAAATACCAACACAACAATCACTCACTAGCTTCTGGTCTGCCCTGTGGGCAGTGCCAGTTATACACAACCAGAGAGCCAGCTGGATCGCAGAAGAGGAGACACGCATATTAAATGTACCAGAAATGCCCTATACTGCCATTGCCACAGAAGAACTCACAAACACAATAAGACGCACACACAACTGGAAAGCCCCTGGTGTAGATGGCATCCAGAATTTCTGGTACAAACATTTTACCTGTCTTCATGACTTACTGGCCAAACATCTCACACATCTCATACACGAACCGAAAGACACACCTCCCTTTCTTACACAAGGCATCACTTTCATGAAACCCAAGAGCACAAACACTGGAAACCCATCACAGTACAGACCAATCACATGCCTACCAACACTATACAAAATTTTAACCTCATGTATCACCAACAAAATATACACACACATCGAAGAAAACAACATTCTCACAGAACAACAGAAAGGTTGCCGTAGAAGTCACATGGGGTGCAAAGAGCAGCTGATCATCGACACAACAATACTCAAACAAGTACACAGACAACACAGACACTTACACGCAGCATACATAGATTACAAAAAGGCATTTGACAGTGTACCACATTCATGGCTCATACAAACATTACAACTTTATAAAATCAATACTACATACATCACATTCCTACAAAACATAATACAACACTGGAGAACAACACTACATGTCACTATAAATAACAATCACGTAGCCACAGAACCCATACACATTAGACGTGGTATTTTTCAGGGTGACTCCCTCAGCCCACTTTGGTTCTGCCTCGCCCTAAATCCACTTTCCAACAAACTGAATACATCGAATTGTGGCTACAACATTAGACAAAACCGAACAACACATTACACACTCTCACATCTTTTATACATGGACGACATTAAGCTGTATGCCTCAACACAAACACAATTACAACAGCTATTACAAATCACACACACATTTTCAAAAGACATCTGCATGGAGTTTGGTCTAGACAAATGCAAAACAATCCACATAGAAAAGGGAGTCCTAAAGAAAGGAGACTTCACTCTTGAAAATGGAGACACTATCGAATCCATGGAAGAGGGTGAAGTGTACAAGTATTTGGGATTCCAGCAGGCCAGACTCACAGAACAGAAGAAAACTAAACAAACACTATCAAAACAGTACACCAACAGATTAAATAACATTTTGAAAACGCATCTGAATGGAAAAAACACAGGGAAAGCTATCAACACATTCGCTAAAAATTTCTGCTAATTCTGTTCAGTTTTCTATTATTATTGTATTTTTTTCGGAAAGCCATCAACACATTTACTAAAAATTTCTGCTAATTCTGTTCAGTTTTCTATTATTATTGTATTTTTTTATGCAATTTGAATTTAATAAAAAGAATATAATAGTAAAATAAAAAAATAATCCTAGTATTACAAAAAATTTAAAATTATCTTCAGTCCTATTAGTATATGAGAGATCATATTTTTAAAAGATTGAATTTAATAGAGATTATAAGATTTAAAATACATTATTTTGTAAAAATAAATATTTTTTCTATCATCTATTTTTCTATTTGATATATTTTTGTGGCTTTAAAAAATAAAGTATTAGGATGATATTTTAACATGAACATTGTAAAAAATATTTAAATGGTTTTTTTCCAGAATGTATATTGTCAACATATTGGTGTGGAATATATGTTTATAAATAGTTTGGAACAATGCAATTGGATTCGTGAAAAGTTTGAAACTCCAAAAATTATGGATCTAAATAAAGAACAGAAACGATTATTACTTGCTCGACTTGTTCGTTCAACTAAGTAAGTCATTTTAGATAGATAAATATTTTAATCTTATATGAAATTTTAAATAAAAAAAATATTTAGATTTATTTTTTTATCTTGTATTCTGTTAAGTATTATTGTAATAAAAAGTTATTATTGCATAATTTTAAAATTTCTCATTTAGAAAAACTATTGTTAGAGTTAATCGACGAAGTAACCGGATGACCGCAACCTTTTGTAAGGGGAATAGAACTTAGTGAAGACGATGCTATTGCAACAAAATTTATTACAACTGAACAGAACACTCAAAATACCGACGAATTAAAGGCCGCGATAAAGCAAATTAACGACAAGTTAGAAAAATTAGAGACGGAGCCGGACACAGTGGTAAACACATATCTAGAACCGAAGCAAGACGTGGCGACAAACACATATCAGATAATAATTGAACTAAAGGAGGCAATCGAGCTACTTCATGATAGAATGAATAACTTAGAAGCTATGTTAGAAAAAGAAACATTAGTAAAACGAACGCATCCACCGGGAATGCGGTCGAGAAATTCACCGCCGTCACAACGATATAATATCGCCACCTTTAGACGGACGGAACAGTATAGGCCGCCACAAAATAGGCGTTCATTTAAAAATAGATCAAATTATTGGATCCGAAACGATTGGGACCAGTCAACAGCAAATAATTCACAATCACAGGGTCGTAGCGTGCTGCGAAGACAAGGTAGTCTGAGGTATTGCCGTCCACTTCAGCCGCCACATTATTTACCAGAGACACCATCGTTTAGGCGATGGTGTCTCTGGTAACAAACACAGCAACAATACAGCAACAAACACAGGGCAAACCGCGCCGTCGGTATCGAAGAAAGAGAACAAATTCCCGACAGGTGCAAAATAATGTCGCCCATAATCAAATAAACAAATCAATAAATAAACAGTCGAATAAACAGCAAAAATTTTTAAGTAAGATTACGTCAGTCAAGGAAAGGCCGCATCAAAATACTCAATTCTCACTTAAAGACAAAGAGCATAATTTAACTGCGAAAGACAGACCTATTCAGAGGTGCACTGTTGTGCGAGTTAAAAACAAGAAAAATAAGCAGAATAAAAAGCGATCCAAGTGTCAACCTAATAATCCATGTGCTAAAATTAATTCTGTTCGGCAAAATCAAAGCAAAGATCAAGTGCTTACAAATTCAACAACAAAATTACAAGAAATTAAACCATGCAAATTTTCTGTCGACGATAAAGTTTTAGTCAATCAGATTTATATGCCTCCGTGTATATTTAATCGAAAATTTACTCCAAAATATAACGGACCATATCGGATAGTTGAGAAAACTAGTCCGGTGAACTTTGTTGTAGAAGAAATTAATACAAAGAAACGCATCTTGGTGCATGCTAATAGACTGAAACCCACCGTGGCTCGGTTGGAGTTTAATCAACAGACAGAAGACAACACTCCTGACGGAGAACAACCCGTACCGGCTACTGAAACAGCTCCTGAGCCCGAAGTTGACCCGTGGGATGAGTTGATTTTAGCTTCGATAGAACCGGAAGCTGACTCTGTACCGACTCCGATCAAAGAAGCTTCTACGTCAGCTACACAAACTCAGCCAACACATAATTATGCGCTAAGAAGCAGAGGAGACGTGCCCGAAGAGCCCTGGGTCTCGAACACTTTCACACGTAGTCGTATTCCAAGGCGAATAAACTAATAGTCGCAATAATAATATTTAAATTCGGATCTCGGATAATGCGAGATTCAAAATTAGCTTTGTTCAAAAAAAAAAAAATCGACTTGACGTATTTTATTTGCAGATATAAACGAATTCAAGGATGGGAAGCGGAAGATTAATAATTATCATAATTGTACTTGTGATTAATGGAATGGCCGACCACTCCGGTCTAAAGAAGGGGATTGTGTTTGTAAATCAAGGAAATTTTCTCCTCACTACAAGCCGTTGGACACTTGTGGTTGATATAACTTTTGAAGAGTACGATGTACAATTGTCACGACTCCGAGAACATTTAGAAGATTTAAAACGAATAACCCGAGAAGCACAAATCAAGAACGCCGGAAGTGTACTATGGAGTTACACTGCTGCCGAAGTGGAAAATTTAGACGGGGTTTTAGCAGAACAAAATGAAGAATATCAAGACCTAAAATCATTAGTAACTTTAAACATAGCCGTTAGGGGAAAAAGAGCATTAATTGATTTTGGGGGAAATGTATTAAAATTTCTATTTGGGACTGCTACCTCTACAAATGTGGAAGACCTAAATAAGAGGGTTTCACGGATTCAAACTAACCAAGAAAGCTTTGTGCATATCTTGGATGCACAGGCAACAGTCCTAAATGAGACGCTCGAGGCTGTCAAAGATAACAGGCGACATATTAAAATGCTACTACAAGGTCAAGAATACTTAAGTCAAACAATGCACTCCTATAGTTATTCGCTTAGTATGGGAACCGCTCTGCGATATATGGAGAGCGCAATCGCCGAATTTAGGTAAAGGTATTTATCCTCCATTTTATTACAATGTGCTGCTCCCTGTGTTCGGGTCAGTAACATTTGTAAAAGAAATCTCTCTCTCAATAAAGATCCAGGTTTGTTTTCAACCGTATCGTTGTCAGTCATTGCATCACTGGAGATATTTCTCCTCTCCATCCTTATCCACGAAAGCGCCACATATCCGCGTTTTTGGCTATAAATATCCTGACGCCACAGTCGCTCCTCGGACCCTACAAAATGCTTGGATTTTCATAACACATACATATTGAATAATGTATGTGTTATGTCAAAACTAGTTTATCTACAAAATTCCTGGATTTTCATAACACATACATATTGAATAATGTATGTGTTATGTCAAAACTAGTTTATAATTAAACTAAATAAATACTATAAAAAATAATAACATACATTTCATAACACATACATATTAAATAAAATATTATATGTCAAAACTAGTTTATAATTAAACTAAATAAATACTATAAAAAATAATAATTTTGATAATTAAGTTTCCCCATTCATATCAATTCTTAATACAATTCAGGATGATCTTCTATCGTTTATTGGCTGAAAAATTAAATAAAAGCAGGGTTGCAGAGTCAGAGATGGAAGTCGGGTTTTTGGGTGGAATCGGAATTTTAAACTGCCCAGAGTCAGACCTTACAAATTTTAGGGAGTCTGAGTCGAAGTCGGATTTTTTTTAAAAGGTGGAGTCTGAATTGGATCATTTGTCATCCAACTCTGCAACCCTGGATAAAAGTTATAGCTTGTGGGAGTTTCAATCCATTCAAAAATAAATATAGGTAATCTCTAACTTAAATAAAATCAACTTATGATTTTCAACACATTTATGACCATTATTTTCACAAAGACAGCCCTGCAAATTTCTAAATATAAATGTGTAGCTAGCAATTATAAATGATAAATTTAGATATAAATTTAAGAATTATACCATTATAGTCATATATGTTATGCAACATTCCAAAGCAATTAATCAGATACCCATCTGCTTAAACTGCATTTATTTCTCTTATCACTAAGTTTAGTTTTTATTTTTGTGAATTATTTAATCATACTAGCCCCTTATATTTGCAAGGGATACATCTGCAGAAGCAGAAACTTGAATATAAGCATTTGAAAAATTCACGAGGGAGAGCCCATCTTATATAAACTACTGAACAAGAACATAATTAAAAATTTACAATTAACCAATCATCATTTCCTGAGATTTTTATTTTAATTATATATAAATTCTGCATTCCTTAGGAAAGTTTAATGTTTTATCTATCTCATCTACATCAAAAATTTAAGGTGAAAAAAATATTTTGTTATAAATATTAATATTAATTATTAATGCAATTTTAGGAATATTTTTTCATTGATTAAAAAAATTATTATTATTTATTCAATAATAAAAATATGTTTGTTCCTGTCCAATGTCTCATGATTTATCATTATAAAGATTTTTAAACTGTTATTCTGAACATATCATTATTTTTAAACTTTGATTTAGTAGTTTCTTTAAATGGAAAAATAACTCTGCAAAGGAAAGTTCTATTTTGAACAATGGTATTTTTGACCTTCTATAAGACCATCACTAGTTATATATATTACTGTTCAAAATAAAACTTTCCTGTGCAGAGCTGTTTTTTCCAGTTTAATTTTTTATACCAGGAAGGATAATGAATTATTAGTTGTTTTAATTATTTTTCCTAGAGTTATAGGCTTTATATTTATAAGAACATAAAATGGGTTTTGTATGTGTCTGTATATAAATAGAAAGAAATTATATGCATGATGTATCTAGGTAATGCCATACAATTTTGTTAATTTTAAACATTCAAACTGAAAAGCAAATATTTGTTAAATACATGGAGGATGTGATATGATAGATGAATCTTCTAAAAATACTTAATTTCCAAATTAAAAATATAAGTATAATAAAAAATAATATATAATTCATAACTGGAAATAGAGAGAAGTCATCTTATAATATAATATATATAAAATAATATAATAAATTCATTTAAAAACATGAAATAAAATAATACTATATATGCAAATAGTTTGATTATTTTATAAGATCATAAAAATTAGAAAACAAATTTATTTAAAAGCATTTTTAACTAAACATTTAAATTTCTTCAAAATATTCTATTCAGAGCATTTTACGTATTGAATTTTAAATTTGAAAAGCCATTAAGACTAATTATCTTAAAAATTAAACAAAGTCTTTCTTTTAATACTACAATCCTTTTTTTGCACTATAAGTCCAAAGTATCTATAGAGAGCATGACAGTGGGTGTCTTGGCAGAAATTCTATTGCATTATGTAGAAGAAAAAATCTTAGTAAATTTTAATACTTCCATAAGATCCAATGTGAGATATATTGGCAATGTCTTTATCATTTGATTAAACCAGGATAAGACAGCTGATCTACAAAAAGCCTTCTCTAATGAGAATGTTGGATTGACCCTTAAATTAGGCCAAAAAAGTATAAGTAGAATATACTTTCTGAATATTAATTAATCTACAAATAGTACAGCATAGATATATTATAAAAGTATTTAGGAACATGCCAATATGCCAATTTTGATGCCAGCATGGTCAAATAACCCACCTCAATATAGAGGGTGTGTCATTTTTCAATACAGCTGTTTATATGCATGCAGGATTTTGATAGAAGATAGGAATATCATAAGATTTTGCAAGATGGTAGGAGGTATGGTTATATACACAGATATATGCATACTATTTAAATATTGTGCATATATTTACAAAGTAATGGAAATTATGAACAGTATCAACAATTCTACTATCCAAAATATTCAAATCAGCAACCAGATAGATAAAATGCATACTAGATTGTCAGTACAGTACAGTGAATTTAAAATTTTAAATTCAAATTATGTTCTTACTAAGTTTTATGTTTGAATTCTTATACGTTGTGCTGAAGATGGCTTAATAAAGGTGAAAGATCTACAAGTTTAATAAAATATATTTTCCACTTTTGAAATGAGCTGAATTATTTACATTAGTATAGACCTTGTGCTATTACTTTCAATTTGTTTGCTGAGAATGTAGGTTACATTAATTTATTTTATATTTACTTTTTAACACTAAAGAAAATAATTTTTTTTTAATCTTAAACTTTTAGATTCTGTGATCGTAAATAATAAAAATAATTCAACAAGTACTTTAAGCAGGAATATTAGTAAAAATATCAAGCAGTAACATTTATGGATGAGGAGGCTATAGATCCTGAAAACATTATCTCCTGATATTATTAGTTACTGTATTTTTATTACTAATAAATTTAATATTCCTTAAAATGCTTGCTGAATTATTTGTGGTAATTTATTTTTATTTATTGAATAAAATTAATCATAATTTTAATGTAAATAATTCAGCTCATTTCAAAAGTGGAAAATATATTTTATTTTGTTAAATTTGCCAAGTTTAATAAAATATATTTTCCACTTTTGAAATGAGCTGAATTATTTACATTGAATAAGAAGTGGGAAGAAATCATGCATCATAATTTTAATTTAATTTTTTAATGTTTTTATTGTTAGAGGAAAAAGATATGGACAGGATGTTCAAATTACCTTCAACAACCTATATAGGTGGAAAAGAGGATGTTTTACCTCTTAGAGAAATCTTAAGGAGATTAGAGGTTAGTAATAATAATAATAATAAATATCGCAACACAAAACTGATCTACACACACAAATAGAACACGATGTGGAACAGACACCAGAAATAACATACATTAATGATATTTTTGTTGGGTTGTAATTAATTTTAATTGCTTTCAGGATTAATTCATAAGAAATGGGTCGTTCTTATTGCATGCCTGGATGCAAATCAAATTATGGCTATGCATCAGGCATTTCAACTTTCCCAAAGACAAATCATTGAAGGAAAAATGGATAAAAAGCATTCATCATGATAAATTTGAGGTTAATGACAAAACAGTGGTGTGTATTAAATATTTTGAATCTAAGTTTGTTATCAAAGACGACATCTTTAATGTGCTTAATGGTAATTCAATCTGTATTCCCAGGAAATATCCCAAACTGAAAGATGATGCTTATCCACTATTTTTCCAAACCAACCTTCCGATCATACAATATGTGTTCCTAAAGGTAGAAAGAATCCTGAAGAACGTATTCAGAAAGTACTAAAGAAAAATGAAGCTGATTTTAGAAAGTGGTGTGAACAAGATATAATTGCCAGTTATGATTCTTTTAAGAGCGAAATAGAAGAAAAGTGTTTAAGTCCATTCACATCTTTAGTGAAGAAAGATCATGTTCTCTTTATTAAAGTGGAAGATGATTCTTTCACTGACATACCAAAAGTGTCTGTGAGTTTCAAAATATCACATTCTTTAGAAGTGAGTATATTTTATAAAAAAATGCATTTACCTATAGAAAAATTTAAATGGATCTTAGAATCTAAAGAAGGAAAAGATCTGAAGTGAGACAAATGGAGTAAATCTGATACATTGATAAGTCATTTCAGTGGTTACACAGACAACAGTATTGGTATCAGACACAGAATTATGATTTTGATAGAGTTTTTGAAAGAAGCCCTAATTTTAGATACTGAGATAAATGAAGAGAAAATTACAAAAATAAAATTTATCTTGGAACAACTAGAACTTTGTTTAACAAGCCAAAAGAGATATTCACCAGAGCTATTGATATAGACTGCAACACTCTCTTCTTCATTTCCTGGTGCATATCTCATTGAGAAAAACAAATGTATTGACTTTGCCTCATCATGTTTATCTAACTTGTAAGACAATTTCTGGCAAAAATAGGTCCAAACAATCTTGGGATTAATTCTGCACATAAAGCTTTTTTGAAAGAAAAAAGTAACTTTCTACAAAATGAGGATAAAGTGGTTACATTGATATTAGATGAAATTTATGTGAACTCTAAACTATCATATAAGACTGGAAAAATAATAGGAATGGCAGAAAATGATTCAGGAGTGGCTGCAGCAACAATCTTACAAGTTTACATATTATCATCTTTGCATTCTTCATACAAAGACGATATTGGTCTCTTTTCAGTTAGAAAAATGGATGCTAAAAAATTATTTCAGCTTACAATTGAAGTACTTGAAATGATGAATGAACTAGGGTTTGAAATTGTTTGTTTGGTTTCAGATAATCATAGTGTGAACAGAAATATGTTCAAGATCCTGTGTGGTGGTTCTTTAAAACCCTATTAATAATCCTGTTAATCCATCAAAGATTTTGTTTCTTCTTTGATAGTGTGCACCTACTAAAATGCATCAGAAATAATTGGCTGAATAGTATGAATGAAACATTTACCATACCAAATGTTGACCAGTTATTTACAACTATTACTGATATCTCAAGTGTTGCTGAAGGCAAAACTATTTGTGAATACACAACTGTTGATGCTAAATTTTCAGATTTGAGAGAACTGTTTCATTCAGAGAAATATATGTTGTTAAAGCTTGCACTAACTTTAACAAGAAAAGCCTTATATCCAACTTCCATAGAAAGACAGAATGTTACATTAGCAGTCAACATTTTCCATCTCAAAAATGCAGTGGCTCTACAGACATTGAAAGATCAGGGTATTAATATTGCTGATGGCACAATACAATTTTTAAAATTAATAACAAAATGATGGACAATTGTAAATATACAGCATCCAATGAAAGAAAAGTACACAAGAAATGATGATGCTAGTCCTATCTGTGGACCTGATGATGATAAACTTCTCTTTCTGGAAAATCTAAAAATTTATTTTGATATCTGGTTTATGTCCCATACTCAAGGAAAACTAAGCAATGAAACTTACACTGCTTTGACACACACACACTAACTGCAATGGTACAATTATGTAAATATATTTTTAATAAGTATAACTGATCCAATGTGCTTATAGCCAAATTACAGATATGAGGGTCATTCAAGTCAAATCGGGACTTTTTTTAAAAACAAATAGAAGAACAAATTTCAAAGTGTGGAAAGTGGATTTATTTTTCCACATAACCTCCAACTACAGTTATACACTTATCCCAGCGTTTAACTAACACCTGGAATGCTTCAGCATAGAAAGATTTATTATTACGACGGAACCATTGTAGGACATCATTCTTCACATCATCATCAGTGTTGAAATGTGTTCCTCCAAGGAATTCCTTTAGGGGCCTAAACAGGTGGAAATCACTTGGCGCTAAGTCAGGACTATAGGGGGGTGTGGTAATATCTCCCAGCCGAGTTCTGTCAGAAGAAGACAGCTGCTTTGGGACTCAGCATGCACTCACTTTTCAGAACAACAAATGATCATGAACTATTACCATACAAATAAGTCCAAAAGAAAATTTATTTTAAATAAAATGAAAAAATAAAAAGAAATTAATCAGAAGAGGAAAAATATTTTTAAGAAAATTAATAATTGTAATTGTAATGCAAAACTTTAATAACAATAGTTATTTTATATTAAATTTTACTAAATTTCAAAGCAAATAAGTGCATAATTAAAATATCTTACATAAATGATGATGCCATTACAGGAAATTCCACCATTCTTTCATTCACGATAAAACATTGTTAATGATAAGTAAATAAAAATGTAATAAAATGTATAATTGTGACAAATAACATATTAAGAAATAATGCACTTAAATTTATTTGCACATCAATCTGATAAAAAAAATCTTTTGACTTAGTTAGCATTATATCATAAAACAAAGATGGTTGCTTCCATTGTTGATGCATGTTTACAATTGTTGTGTTGAATAAATGTGAAATATTACTGTTGAAAGTTTAATAATTAAAATGGAAATTAAAAAAAAAGACAATGTTTTGTGAAGCACTTAGGAAAATATTTAATTTTTTTACAAATTAGGATTAAATGCCACTGTTAACTTTTAGTTTGGAATTGTATAAATGTTCATAATACAATTTCTATACTTAATATACTTTTATTTAATGTACAGATTAAATAGTACATTATAGTGGTGTATATATGTAATAATGCAAGAAAAGCCTTTCTATAAACACAAAGAAATTTGGAATAAAGTTTAAATGTGTAATTCATTGGAAGGTATAAAATATATGAATTTTTTCATAAAAAAACATGTTTTTATGATATTTATACTTAAAATTACTTTAATGCATAAAAAATTATTTAAAATTTAAAAATTAATTTATTTAAAATTAGTAAATATAAAATTCTGTACTTATTAATAAACAATAAAAGAAATTAATTTTTTAATTTGCAAAAAAAACAAAATTGTAATAAATAGTGTTGCAATATCTCAGATTCCTTTCAATTATAACTTTTCTTTTAAATGAACATGATAATTTAATCAATTATGCATCCATCCATTTGGTTATCAAATATAGAGAGCTATAGAAAGTCTCAAGTTATTGTTAAAGTTATAAAGAAAAAAATGAAAAAATAGTTTATTAAGTTGTGTACTCCAGATAGTTAACAGATTTCAGGTTGAAGATCAGATTGATTCTTTAAATATTTCAAATAACTTAAATTTTTGTGTTTTCTTATTAAAGACTTAAGACTATTCATAATAAATTAGATAATACATTTTATTTTTAAAGATGTTTCAATATTATTTAAATTATATTAAATTTAATAATTTTAAATATTATATTTATATTTTAAAAAATTAAATTATTTTTGCTCCAGCATGAATTATATTAAATTTAATAATTTTTAAAAAAATAATTTTTTGAATAAATTTTTTAAAAATTAACTTAATATGAAAACTTCAATTGATATAAACATAAAAAAATTTAAAATAATAACAGGAGTGTAATGAAACTTTATTATGTAAATAGTTTAAATCTGCGTTTCTCAAACTGTTGGTCGCGACCCTAAAAGGGGTCGCGAAGCGAAATTCTGGGGTCGCAAAAATTAAATTCAAACACTTGAATTTCAGTTTATATAATGGGGTCGCAAAAATTAAATTCAAATACTTGAATTTCAGTTTATAAGGGTCGCAAAAATTAAATTCAAATACTTGAATTTCAGTTTATATGTAAGGAGTCGCAAAAATTAAATTCAAATACTTGAATTTCAGTTTATATGTAATTACAAAAATTAAATTCAAATACTTGAATTTCAGTTTATATGTAATTTCCACAAATGTCCAAACATTTAACTTCCAATATTTAACGTATGACAACATATGTATTTTCAATGTAGTTGGCTGTTGTGTTCATCTTAATAAGTGTGTAAATGACTTATATACTTGTACGTTTTAAATGTATGACAACATATGTATTTTCAGTGTAGTTGGCTGATTGTGTTCTTATGACAACATATGAATTTTCAGTGTAGTTGGCTGATTGTGTTCATCTGAAGTAAATGATTTATATACTTATATGTTTTATTCCATATTTAATACTTTGCCCAATATTTAACGTATGACAACACATGAATTTTCAGTGTAGTTGGTTGATTGTGTTCATCTTAATAAGTGTGTTATAAATTTTCAGTGTAGTTGGTTGATTGTGTTCATCTTAATAAGTGTGTAAATATACTTGTACGTTTTATTTCATATTTAATACCTGGGGTCGCGAAAAGCTAGTAATGAAAAATGGGGTCATGAATGAAAAAAGTTTGAGAAGCGCTCGTAATAAAAAATGGGGTCACGAAAAATCTCATAATGAAAAATGGGGTCGTGAATGAAATGGGGTCATGCATGAAAAAAGTTTGAGAAGCGCTGATCTAGCAGAGCTAGTAATGAAAAATGGGGTCATGAATGAAAAAAGTTTGAGAAGCGCTCGTAATAAAAAATGGGGTCACGAAAAATCTCATAATGAAAAATGGGGTCGTGAATTAGGGTCGCGAAAAATCTCGTAATGAAAAATGGGGTCGTGAAGGAAAAAAGTTTGACCTGGGGTTGCGAAAAATCTCATAATGAAAAATGGGGTCGTGAATGAAAATATTTAATACTTGGGGTCGTGAAAAATCTCGTAATGAAAAATGGGGTCATGAATGAAAAAGTTTGAGAAATGTTGGTATAGACAATAAATCGGCGAGTGCGTATTTCGTTCGCCATGAAAAGTTTAAATTATTGAAACATATCACTATACTAATAATTATTATTATAGTTAATACTTTGAGATACAAAATTTTTCAAATCATAAAGTTAAAACTTAACTGTGTTATAGATTATTAATATGTTACTTCAATATTTATCTTAGGCTTGAAGATTTTTTAGCAAAGAAATGGTCATCTGAAAAAAGATTTGGATTAGAAGGTTGTGAAGCACTTATACCTGCAATGAAAACTATTATTGATCGATCAAGTGAACTTGGAATTGAAAGCATAGTAATGGGAATGCCACATAGGTTAGTTTAATGTAATTTAATTTTATATTTATTAAGAACTGTTAAACTTTCAATTGTGTTTAACTGTTTTTATTTTATCTTTTATAATTATAAAATTTTAAAAAATTAAGAATAATAGATTCTAAATTTTGGATATCATGCCTAATAAAACATTTAAAAATGACAATAGCTAGATAAGTAAATGCTCTACTTTTATAATGAAGGTATTTTGGATTAGCTAACAATAAATTAACATGTTCCAGAAGCAAGTGAAAAATTTCCTGTAATTATAATTTAATTCTCTATATATATTGATGTGGAATTCCACTTCTCTCCTCATCTCCCTTTTCTCATGGATTCATCTGACCAGCATCAATTTACATGTAGATGTTTTCTATGAACAATAGGAACTGTATGGGAGCAATAAAATGAATTATTGCTTGTCGAACAGTTTGAATTACTTTCAAACTAAGATTATATAGGCCAAAAAATTAACTTAATAATATATAATAGTAAAGCTCATAAAAATATATTTGTATTATTATATAAATAATTTTACTTATGTTATTCAAATATATATATATATTTATATTTAATACTTGAATTAACTGCAGACACTAATGAAACAAATAGATTTTAGATTTAGTTTTTAAAATAATCTTTGATATAAGTAATAAATTGAAAACATGTAGTTTATTTAAACACCTCCATAAACAATATCTTGGAGGGAAATAAATTTTATATATCAGATACAAGAAGAGGCCAAAGTCAACAATGTCTCTGATGAACAGAACTATAAACACTGAAATTAACAGTTTCTGCCACCAATCTCAATTAAAAGAAAACATCAGATTGAATGAATAAGATCTGCCAAAGACCAATTTAGATCTCTTTCTCAACCTTATGGAATTAGTGGAAATATCAAATGGGCAGAAACTGCCAAATTTAATGTTTGGATGCATTTCTGAAAATTGGAGACAATCTGATCTTAGAGAGCTTGTATATGACTATAGTTCTGTTTAGACATGTTTCTCCATTTCTTGTGTTGCAACTGTCCTATACGAATTATTATAAGGATACAAAGGATACAAGGAAACAAAAGAAAGTTTAATTGAATTCCTTTACTGAAAAATATTGCTTGTGAATGTGTAGGAAATTTCCATTTTAAAAGTGTCTCATTAGTTTTTGTCCTTCTTAAGGTTAGATAAGGAAATTTCCATTTTTAAATGTCTCATTAGTTTTTGTAATTAAGATTCCATGTTAATGTTTATATTTTATTGTAATATGTACATACATAGATATATCTTTATATAATATATGCTAGAATCTCTGCATGTTAATCTTCTAATTAATGAGCATTATTATATATTTATATTGCTAATGTAGTTGTCTTTACTCCTGCAAACTTCTAACATCACTCTAGATCAGGCTTTGGCAACCTATGATCCGCAGATCACCGAGTGATCTGTTTCATAATTTCAAGTGACCCATTTAAGTTCCGAAAATAAAGTATAATATATAAAAATAAATTATAAAACATAAATATGAAACGAACATTTGAAGAATACATAAAAAAATAAACTGAAAATATTCATTTATGTTTGTTTTTATAATAATTAGAATTATAATTATAATTTTTATGTTTAAAGTGTAAAGCGTATTGTAATTATTTTCTCAATAAAATTTATCTTATTATTCACCAAAAAAGACTGTTTTAAAATGAAAATACCACTGACCCAAAACGTCTTCTTAATACATACATTTTGGTTGATTTTGACCCGCAGCTAAAAAAGGTTGCTGACCCCTGTTCTAGATTTTGAGTGCCACTTACTCATCTGCCTATTTGAATTTTTTTTATTAATAATTTTCAAAATATGCTTTTGGTTGGTATGATGCAGAAAATTTTCACACCTGGTGTCAGAAATGTGTACTTAATAGTCTTTACTCAGCAGTTAAATCTAATTACCTTAATCATACGTGGAAAACCAATAATTTTAGGTTGTTCTTGACATAATGGGATTGCACAAAAGGATGGATTCCAGCATCACAATGACACCCCTTTTTAGTGGAAGTTGCTCTCAAATCACAATGTTCATACAGTTATGGGCATGTACAAACATTATGATTTGAAACCAATCTCAAATCACAATGTAATCTTATCAATATTACTGATCACTGTGATTTGAGTATTGGGATCACTTATTGCTTTACTTGCTATTTTTTTATAATTTTCTGCAAAATTTTAGGAATATACAGGTATCCTTCCTATAACATGGCTTTCTACAACACAGTGTCACTCTAACATGATTTGAAAATTGCAAACCCTCATATAACACTGTACTTCTACAACATGGTTCTTACTTAACACATTCAGAAAATTACGTTTACTCTCCTATAAAACATTTCCATTAATTTCTGTAAATCCATACTAGGGACACACAATACACATATAAACTGCAATCATTGAGAAATATTTTGCTAAAATTAGTCATAAATGCAATTTTGCTATGAGAAGGACGATATGCAGTCTATTTTCAATTTCAATTTGAAATTGAATTAATTGGTGATCATTGAGTATTTTGCATTTCAAACATTCAGTTCTTGATAAAAAATAAGTTTTTATTCTTTGATAGAGGAATGTGAAAGAATAGAAAAACTTTTTTATTCATAAACTTTTTTAGGTATATATTAAAGAATGATTGCTTTCTAATGGGTTAGATTACAAATTTTGTAAAGAGAGCAGAATTTACATAAACTTTAAATGTGGAAAAAAAGTTCAGAAAGTGAAGTTGATATTGTTACAGAAAAAAAAGTTCTCATTTGAATGAAACAGTGGTAAAGAAGATATAATTATTATATGAATGTTATATAAGATGTATACGTTTTTCTTTCCTTTTGTTTTACATATATTGTTTTTTTAAGAGCTTACATATATATTTTTTTCTTTCTTTATGTTTTGTGTTATTAATATTCTTAATAAACATTAAGTTTCTTATGTGGAACTTTGAATTGGTTTTGGAACATAACTCTCCTTTTTGTATTGGCTCTGGGATCATATAACACGGTTTCACACATCACTGTGCTTTTCAAGAACCTATCCACTGTGTTATAGGAGGGATACCTGTGCAAATTTTTTCCTACTGGTTTAATAAATTTAAATTGTTATTTATTTATTACACATAGTCCTTGACTTACCATTCTGACTTATGATTAAATCATTATGGTCATAGTGTAGGGTTCAGTTTCAAATTTTGCCATTGTAAGTTAGAACAGTCAGAATTTGAAAATGTTCAAAATTTATGGATTTCTTACTTTTACTGTTTACTAGGACAACTATATATTATTTTAATAAACATAAAAAAAAACAACACTAAATCAGAAACAAAAAAAGGATGCTTTCCATATATTCTATCATTGGGTTAGGGACTCAAACCCATGGAATTTCATTGATTTCATCATTAATACAAGTGTTCATAAGTCAAGGACTACCTGTATACTAATAGTCTTATCTATAAAAATTGTTCACATTTAAACAATTTTTCAGTGATGGCATAAGATAAACATTGTTTAGCCTTTACCGCTCCACCACCTCAATATTCTAGAAATGCCCCCTCCATCTTGCACTCCAACTCCTTGAATTTCAAGACAAAGTTTAAAAACCAATAACTTTGTTATTTTTGTTTAAATTGAGAAAAAATGGTTAAAATCTCAAATTTTAAACCTATTCTTCATATTTTGTTGTATTAACCAAAAATTTGATTTTAAGTGTTATATTTTAATAAATTTTTAATTAAGCTTTTAATTCGAATTTAATCCGAATCATTTAATACATTTGTGATCTTTGGATTGCCAAAAATTCAAGAACATTTTGTCCGAATTTGTCCAACTTGCTCTATCATGTTCCACATTTCCTTCTTAGTTTATCCTTATTTCTTTTTTACAGATATCTTGATCCAATAAATTATAATTTGGGAAAGTTTGGCCCTTTCCAAATAATATGATTTTGCTTTTTTTCTACACATAAAATCTGATAAATTAGTTTTATTTAAAAATATATAAATTTCCATTTATCAGAGAAACAAAGCAACCAATACCACGCTTGACGATCGATGTGGAAGTCGGCATTCTAGATTATGGCGGGAAATATCTACCGGATTTCAAAATCAGCTGATTGTTTGTTTATTTTAGTTATATTTTAAATATAACACAAAAATTTAAATAATAGAGTAATTTTTGTGTTATCTGCAGTCGAAACAAGTAATTAGTAGACCAGCATAATTATTGTCAAACAGCATCCATTCAAGGTCAACTGCTTGACCTCAGGCTATGGGCTAGTTACATTATGTTGACTAAAAGGAGAGTCATGACAACCTATCCCCTTTGTTTGAAAATACTAATATAATATTATTTTTACCAAAATTAATTAAATATTATGATTTAGAACAACTAAATACAGAGAAATAATTCACCATCCGCCATTTTTAAAAGGCGCTGATGCGAATCTTGAATAAAACAATTGTAAATAGCAATAAATTTATTAAAAAATAATACTAAATCTAACATATAGATGGCACTATGATTGCTACAAATTCAAATTACAGCAATATTTATTTATAAAATTAATTTTTTATAAAAGTCATCATTATTATACATACTAATACTTCTGATAAAGAAAAAAGTATTTCTTGCACATTATTTTAAGAAAATAAGAAGAAAATTAGCTAATATATAATTATTTTATTTATTTGTGTAGTAGAATATCGTAATTCAACCATGAGAGGACCGAGTTAGATCAAGGTTCAATGGTTTGTTTACACATGCTATCAGTTTAGGCTTAGCAGTATCAAATTACAAAATAAATAATCTTCGTTAGTTGGAAAAATTTTTTAGAATTATGAAGTATTTGGTATTATTAGATGCCGGAATATTATCAAGAATTCAAGTAAATAAAAATTTTCTTTGTTGAATGCATAAAAAAATTAATAATTTGAAAAAATGCATAAAATTTACATATGCAAATTAGGCATAATAATTTCGTAATTTTTTTCTTTTTTTCTTTGGTCCTTAATCAAAAATTAAAAACGATATTAAGACACAGTATATGGAACAACAAAATCCAATTTTTTCTTGCTGAAAAATTAAAAAGTAAAAAATTTATAGCAAAATATCGAATATCAAATACAGTGTAACCTGTCTAATAAGACCAGCAACAGGTGGTCAATGATCGGTCTCAATAAGCAGGCGGTCTTTGATGATAGGTTTCTTCTAAATTTATTTAAAATAGCATAAAGTAAGTTACATAATAAAAAAACATATTTTATTTTTAAAGAAATCTCAGTGAAGAAATAGCATAAATATCATGAATAATTTTAAATACATAACATAAAATAATGACATAATGTACAAAATACTGTATATTTTAATTAAAGAAATCGCTAACTAATGTTTGTCGTAAAGCATTTCTTTTTTGTTTTACAATATTTTGTTCAAGAGTAGTTTGAACCGAAAGTAACTGTTTGAAGCATTCTTGCAAAGACTCCTTAACTACA
>AYEL01077397.1:0-153346 GCA_000484575.1 Olivierus martensii
TAAAAAATATGACAAGATAGGAAAGTCCATCTACACGTGCAAAACCATGTAAAGGGGTTATCGCCAGTTTTACAAATGTGGGAGGGATTTATAATTTAAATTATGCAATATTTCTAGTTATTTTAAAAACCCTGGTCTCATTAATAAGGTGCTATGGAAAGGTGATGGTTTCTTTAAAATAGTGGTCTTGGTCCCATTATACAGGTGGTCTCAGGTTATAGGATTTTATGTACAGAATTTTAAAGGGTGGTTCTGAGTTCTGGTCTTAAGCATAGGTGGTCTCAGAACATAGGTGGTCTTTGGGACAGGTTACAAAATTATGTATTAAATTTTATTTGTTTTGGATAATAAAAAGGCATGTCTCTATAAGTGAAAGGAGTGGTAAAAGGTTAAGAGGATTGCTCAAAAAGTAATGCACCACATTTTTTTCACAGCCAATATCAAAGATATAAAAGTGAAATTTTGCATGTTGCAACTTTGAAGTTTCCTATGCATGTGTGTGGATTTGCGTGTCGTGCTCACAGATAGCATGGCTATAGTAATCTGAAAATGGCATCTGTAATTGAACTCATGTTACAAACAATGTACTGTTATTGGATTCTTGATTGCAGAGAAGGAAACTGTTATGAATATTCACAAACATTGTGTGATATATATGAAAGTTCTGCATTCAATATAAACATTGTGAATCGCTTGGCTAGCATAGTTATTGTATCTGAAAGTGGAACAATGGACCTACAAGAGCATAGGTCCAACAATGGACCTATGCTCTGGGCATTCAGACATAGCTACAATCCCAAATATATTGAACTGTGCTGATGCCATTATTTGTCTGGATCAAAGCATCACAAGTCAAGAATTGATTTTCCAGTTTTCAATCAATAATGAGAGTGTGATTGCAATCCTCAAAGCTCTTGGATATTCAAAGATTTGTGCAAGATAGGTTTCTTGAAGTTTCACAACTAAATACAGAATTCAGAGGAAAACAATTTCTTCTGATTTGTTGGCATGTTTTGAGGCAGAGAGGATGTTTTTTGTTCCAAATTGTTACATGTGATGAAATGTAGGCACATCATTTTGAGCTGGAGTTGAAAAGCAGTCAATGGAATGGCATCATCTGCAATCACTATGACAAAAGAAATTCAAACAACTCCTTCGTGATGAAATGTAGGCACACCATTTTGAGCTGGAGTTGAAAAGCAGTCAATGGAATGGCATCATCTACAATCACTATGACAAAAGAAATTCAAACAACTCCTTCAGTTGGAAAAGTCATGATCACTGTCTTTTGGAACATTGATGGGATGATTCTTGTTGATGTGATGCCAAGAGGTAAGATAATCAATTCAGATGCCTACATTAAGATCTGAAAAAAACTCAATGAATGTGTCCACTATGTTTGGATTCACAAGAAGCCAGCAGAAGTTGCTCCAGCATGATAGTCCATGTCCACACACAAGTCTGAAAATTCTGGAATCAATCACTAAATTAGTTTGGATTGTGCTTCCCTATAGTCCTAATATAACTCCTCCTGATTTTTATCTTTTTTGGCCACTTAAAGATGCATTCTGTGGGTCAAAGTTTGTAGATGATAAGAGCATGATTGATGTAGTGAGAATATGTTATGTCAATAGGATGAACTGGTAAAGGCAAGGCAGGCATGAACTTCTTTCATGTTGGAACTAAGCTGTACAACTTGATGGGGATTATGTAGAAAAATAGTGTGTATATAGGAAACATTAATTTATATTGTATATATTATAAATTTATATTATAAGTATAAATTTACAATATATAACAATACCTATACAGGGTCGTGCAGGTAAATCCGGACAAATTTAACGCATGAATTTTCGCTATTTCTGTTTTGGCGGGAATTTGGCTATACTTGCACTTGACACGGTAGTGACCTTGGCAGAGAGTAGACATTCACAAAATGGCCGCCGCGTCATCAGCACGTACAGAGCACGATTGGAAAGTGGCTATACTCGATTCTCTTCGCGCCGGAAAGTCGCCACGAGAACGTCATCAGCACGTACAGAGCACGATTGGAAAGTGGCTATACTTGATTCTCTTCGCGCCAGAAAGTCGCCGCGAGAAATAATCGAGTAGTTCGGTTACAAAAAGACGCAGGTTTATGACCCAGCGAAGAAGTTCAGGGAGTCTGAGACGGAGGAAGTTATTCCTGACCGGGTCAAACATCGAAAGCGGTCTGACTAAGAGGAGTGACGAATTTGTTGCCGATTTGATCGAGTGGCGATTTGTCGCCGATTTGGATCGAGTGGCGATTTGTTGCCGCAGTCGCTCATACCATTGGTCGCCTGAGTTGTGGCCTTTATCTCTCCCTATAGTCCTAATATAACTCCTCCTGATTTTTATCTTTTTTGGCCACTTAAAGATGAATAATTTCCATAAGAAACCGTTGAAATATGGAAGATAAGGAATCAGTATTCCTATTTCCAACAAGAAGCATCTACATTATATACAATACCCCTTCACTCTATTTCATATTTGGGTTGGCTGGATGATATGGTTTACCACATCATCCAGCCAACCCAAGATGATCACTTCCCATCTTAGAGGAGCTGGATTTGAACTTCATCTTTCAACCTTACAGTTACTACACCATGGGTGTTGGATAGCTTTTGGGGGGCTTTAAAAGTGGCTGCTGCCAGATATAAAATATCCCAAGTGTAATATGGCAGCTTAATAAACACAACCTAACTTCACACATGGAGCAGAAACTGAACAATTCAATGTGCTATTACAAAAGAAAAAGTTTCATGATATAAAGAAGAAAAGGAAAAAAAAATGCTTGCATCTCTTTTAGTATTCACCATATTAATGATATAAAACCAAGTGAACTGAGCACAGTATATTCAATAAATTAATTAAAAAGATTATATTAAAATTAAAATAATTTTATCTAAATGCAACTATTTATTTATAAAATTTTCATTATGCCATACTGTATCATATTTGGTTGCGCTAATAACAATAAGGAAACGTCAGGAATGTGATTATCAATTTCCTAAAGATGGTGAATATCAAGATAAATGGATTTCACTTGTATTTACATATTGCTGCACCAAAAATATATATATTCAAATGTACTGTATTGGGAGTGGTATTCGAACCACATAAATGTGAGCTACTGTGTTATCAAAAGAAAAATGATTCCAGGAATGACAATTATGGAATTTTACAACTCAAAGCAAAATGTTGTCTTAATTATTTTATGATACAACTTCGAAAAAAAATCACAAATCAAAAACATCTCAAAATGGGATCCGAGTGTATTATATATTGTTTAATAGATAACAGTGCATAATATCTATACAAAAAATATAGTTTTGCATTAAATAAATCTAAACTATGAATAATGCTATCTATATATTATTTTAATATTCAACAAACAATGGAAATTTTATACTGCACATCATTTATTCAAGGAAATTCGATTAATTTGTTTAAACAAATAAAATTGTCTTTTACAAATGTCAATCACAAATTAAAATGGGCTTTTATAATATGTGGAAACTCAAACAGCAAAGAAAAAAATTCATTGTAAACAGAGAATTTAGCATGCTAGAAGATTAAACAAAATGGCAGATTTCCAATAAAGAATACCTTAAAATCAACTTTTATTTCATAAGATGGAATATAGTGTACTTTTTATATGCTGTTAATATTTTAAATAAACTTTATACATCTTATAGTTAGGGTTTTTCAATATTTTTATTCTATATTTAAAACAAAATTTTAATAATTTTCCTCAATCCATATTTGTCTATCAAAAATAAAAAAATTGTGAGTAAATCAATAAATCAATGGATCTTAAAATTAAGGAAATACAATATTTGCTAATTATAATCAAAATAAAATGCAAGATAAATAATAATCATTGATAAGACACTGTGATGAGCAATGGTTATTTTATATTAATTTAAATTTTATAAAACTTATAAAGCAATTAACTGCAATATTAAAAGTTTGTATAAATGATATCATTCCAATAAATAATGTTTTCTGAATAAAATAACACTATTATAAAAAACAAAAATGTAGTAAACAGTAACTATGACATCTTCATAAATAATATAGTTTATTTGCAATTCATAATTTTGGCAGAAATTTCTTGATGATTGAAATTAACTTTATATAATGAATCAAGATGGTGCTTCCATGAATGCTTATGACTGTTGAGGCAATTAAATGAGATCATTTAATTTTCAGTGATTATTTCTAACACATTAAGACTTCCATAGTTTTAGATGTTTTCTCCCTTTAAATTTTTTGCTATTTCATAAAATGAAGTTTTTTATATTAAAAGATAGAGACTTTTATTTGAAATTAAGAAAAATTGAGATGGTTTCCCTTTTCTGAATATATGAACAGTTATTTTCAGAACTACACAATTGATCAAAAAACAACACTTAAATGTCTAAATATTCTTCTCCTCAATAGCCCCTGCCACTATCATTACTTCAGATTTGGTGTCCCTAATTTGAAGTTTACTATATCAGACAAATAAACATGGCACTAAAATCATAAGAACCCCCAAGTCCAGACTGGAGACTGATTCACAAATACCTGACAATATTCTAATATTTTATTAATGAAAACAACAACAATTATTATATAAAAATACCTTTATAGAAAAGTCAATAATTGCTAACTCAGAAATAAGTTATTAATAACAAATATAAATGTAGGCAATCTCATAATTATTATTACTTTTGAAATTTGGAAGACAACAGACAGGATAGTTAAAACTTCACAACTAATAAAAGATCAACCTACAGTAATTCAATTTTCATCTGTATTAATTTTTTATAATAAAATAATTGTTAGAAAATTCTAATAATGATTTTCAGTTATTTTGTAATTACTTTCTTTATTATAACATTATTTCTTTTTCAAGCTAGCTATCATGTATGTGAATCCTTTACAATTGATTTTTATTGACATTTTTATGTCAATAAAAATCAATTGTAAAGTGTCTTAGTGCATATCACTAAGACACTTTAAAAGTTAACGTTCATTCTTACTTACATACATCAAATGAAGCAATGTAAAATGCTTGAAGCCATTGGTTTGAGAGACAGACATTAGGATCCAATGGTTCTATTCTACAGAGCAGTTATTTGTTAAAATAATGATGATATTAAATGGGAAGAGTATAAATGAATCTTCCAATAGGATTGCATTCATAAAAAAAATTATAGAACAAATAAAAAGTGATTGTGAATTGAAAGTTAACTTAAAAATGAATCTAAGCAACAAACAAATGCATGCATATGTCTATTTGTATTGTGACTCTAATATAATTCCATACTAGTAACTTTGAAAAATTTACACAGTTAAAATGAATTATATAATTAAAATGCAAAAATTAAAATCAAAACAGAGATCATTACAGATTAATAAAAAGATAACAGTCTACTTAATTCCATATATGAACTTGAAGTGCAACAGTTTGAAGTTCATAACAGACAAGCAAACGTGGTAGTAGAATTACAGGAACTCAAGTCCAGACTAGAGACTAAGATATTCAAATATTGTCAGACATTTGTTAATCAGTTATGTAAGAAGAAACCTATACAGGATGAGAAAAATATATACATCTACAAAATAACTTTTAATTTCCAATTCAAATAAAATGTGTCTTACAGCTAGTACAGCAATTAAATGGAAAGAGGCAACTACTCTTAACCTTATATTGAAATACTAAGAATTTGAAAAGAACTAATAATAGAAGTTATAGATATAATGAACAGGATTAAAAACAATGCAATTCAATATATTCACATAATTCATTCTGAAAATTTCTATAAAAATCAAAAATTGCATAAGTAACAATGCTTAAATCTGACTTGTATGAATACAATAGTTGATATACAGAATAGCTATAAAAAATAACGAATATTGAAAACATAAGAAAAGTTGAGAAATTAGGATTATAAATGATATTTTTACAAAATAGTGTTTAATAAATTTGCATTTTATATATTAAAAAAAAAATAGATGCTTATTTTTGAAATTGAAAAATTCAAAATGTAAATTTTTTTCTAGCACTTAGGTAGGATATAAACATCTTTATTATAGTTATTGTACAGTCACAGAAATATTTTCGGTCTACCCGACCCTCATCAGCTGTATCTATACATATACATATATTACGTAGACCTTAATAACAGTTAAGAATTCCAATAGAACAACGTGAATTCTATAATTTGATTTAAATTTTAAAGGTAGCATAATTTTTGAACATTAGTTCAAAATGTAAATTGGGCATCTACTGTATAGCCAGTTTTAAAAAAACAAATAGACTAAGACTTAAAAAAAATTATAGAAAATTCCAGTGGCTATTAATAATATATCTAGACCAAGGATATTTGGTCTATTTTCATATGAACTATTGCAATGTTCCAACATTTTCATATGCAATGATTAAGTAATAAAATTATAAGTTTTATGATATTTCTATTAATATTTTATTCTATTGATTGAATATTTATAATAAAGTTTTAAAAAGCAAACTTATAAGCTGTATATTTTTAATAGACAGTACATTAATATTTGGTCTGCTTACATGTGCTGATAAAATTGCTTCGTAAGTTTAAAACCTATTAGAGCAGTAAATGGAAATTCTGATAATTGTTACATGTACAAATTAATTCTTTATTTTCAGGTATCTAAGACTTAATGATTAATGAAGACTTCAATAAAAGTCAAAAATTATCATCAAAAACTATTCTCAATATTTGCCCGTTTTTATTGGGCTGATTATTTTTTATATTTATCCAAATAATTTTCTCATTTGATTTTTTAGAGTACACAAAGCTATAACAGAAAATATTTCACAAGAATAGCAAACATTTTCAGCCAACAAGCAGCCATCTTCAGTCTTTGTTCTAAAATACAAGTTCATTCTTTTTAAGCATATTTCATATTATAAAAACTCTCAAGTTCAAATTTCAAAAATGACAAAAATCTTCCTTAAAATTAAACATGGTGTTACACCTAATTATATAAGATTATATAGAGAAAGAATCAAATTAGTAATAGACTACATAAAATCACTCAAAGTGCAAAAATAAAATACAATTAAGATTACAAACACAATAAGGCCTTAAAATACAGTCTTCATCCAAAGTCATCTCTTCTTTTGGCACAAAGTAACCAAGAATATAGTAAATGTAATCCAGAGAGAGCGAGAGAGAGAACATTAATAAATGTCCTAAGGGAGCTTCAGAGCTTCAAGTTTGCTGGAGGCACTAGATCCATGATTGTGATAAATCTTCTGTGTGATTATCATTTATGTTCTGAGTCATCTTTTTTTTTTTTAATATCTCAAGGATTTTTGTTGTTCTAGCTTTGGGGCAATGCAAACAGATCTAACTACCCTAGACCTATGCCACTCTAGATCCAGAAAGCATTCATAAGATCTTGCAGTCAGAACTGTTGTAATCCTGCCTTGATGTATATTGTCTTTATGTTTCTTTAAAACTCTAAAAGGAAAGGAATCTAAAGAAATTGTGTCTTTAGATTCCTTTTCTTTCGTCTTTCCTAGTATCTGCATAGACAAGTTAATGGCTAGTACAGTGTAAATCCATGAATGATTTTGATATTTTTTCTTTTCTCTTAAGAATCTCTCTCTTATTCTTGTTTTAAAAAACTGACCTAATATCATAAGATTCCTTTTTTAAATTTGATTTTAGAAATAACTTTTATAGAAATTTATTATTGCTGTAATAATATATATATATTTATTAACTGCTGCAAATAATATTTTATGAATTTTGACCACTAAAGCCTAGTGACAATATATGCATGCTAAAATTTTTCAATTATTAACCAAAATTTGAACAATAATTAAATATTTGTTAGAAATTTGTTTCTTAATATAACAATTACAAAAACATACAATACTTTCAAAAATTGATTCTATACTAGAAACAACTATTTATATTTTACTACTTCATTTTCTACAATATTCAGTTTATTTAAATATTTGTAATTTCCATTTCTGTTGTATCTAATGTTACCAGAGAAAGCATATACAATAGTAAAGCAATATACATGATACAAATTTTGTGGTTCAATTAAAATCAAGAAAGAGCATAAATATCAACTGGATCAAGTATTAAACACAAAGATTAACACTGGATTTTCATAACAGATGATTGTTGTAAACTGATCTATTTTCCTACTTTAACTACAGCAAAGTTCTTTGTGTCAGAGATGGAAAAAACTTTCATTTGATATGATTTATTTAAATTATATATTCATCAAGATATTAACAAAATTTTATAAAATAAACTTTTCTAGCTTTTCAAGTATTCACAGAAGTATAGGGTGATTGAAAAGTCATACAGCCCAAATTTCAATATATTGTAAACTGGCAATTTGTAAAAAAATTTTTAAATAGGGCTTTTGTCTGTGGCATTACCATGGGTGGCAGCACTACTAGATCTATGTTTTTTGTTATTTTATAATTATAAAAAAATAAAATGCATGATAAATACATATAATGAATTTTTGAATTGTATGATTTTTTTGATCACCCTGTATTATTCATATATATATATATTAAGAGAGTAAAATGAAAGCAAAGAAATGTCATTGAAACTGATGGAATAAAAAGCAAAATACAATTTAATTATCAAAAATGAAGTGTGAAAAATCATTTTTTGAATAATTTGCAATTACAATCAGGTATCTAAATTTTCAGTAATAATTAATATTTAAATAAAATTTATCTTTTCTTAGACTATAAATACATTATATGGTGATAAAATTTTTATCTTTAATATATTTTAAAACTATGTATATATAAATTTATATTAAAAATGGTACTTTCATCAAACAAACTATTTGATTAAAATTTGTTAAAAATAAAAATTTTCTGAGCTTTTTAACATTGAAAAACAAGCCATTGAAAAATTAGTAAATGCTCATTCTTGATAAAATTTTATAGTCAGTCATAAGACTGCAGTGTATATCAATGAATTTTGTCTTGGTAAATACATATGCATAGTTAAATGCATTTTATGTTAGTTAACCCTTTGAGTCAAACTACATCTGACTGCATTTCATTATTTTTTTGTTATGAAAGATTTTTCAAGTATAATGAATAATGAAATCATTTTAAAAACAAAAATTATAAAAAATTATTATTTACTTAAAAAAATTTTGATTTTTAAAATAATAAGTTTTATTTCAATAATTTAATTATTAAATATCACTATAATACTCTTGTTATTCAAAACCTTTTAGCTTTTATTGAGTATTTACAAAAGTGGGAAAATTTTACATAAAAACTAAATGGTAATGAAATATTCATTAATCATTTCTATTATTATTATTATATTAGATTCACTTATTTCTAATTATATAACAAAATCCTATATAAAATAAAATACAGTACTCATGTTCATATCAATACTCAAAGGGTTAATCTTGACAGCTAAACTATTTTGTGAATGTGCCTGGTCTTCAATTCCTATGATTAATACAGAGAAATCTCACTGATATAAAGCTAATCTGTGCCTGGATACCTCACTATCTGTGGGAACCAGGATCACAAAGATCTGAAGTATATACAAGTAATATTACTGGTACTTGTTACCATATGATGAACAAACCTCTTTGCCTTGGTTGTGGTAGCAGCAGCACGGCTAGTAGTAGATGGTTTCACAGTAGAATCTGAAGAAACTTGTTTCACATTTTCATCCTCTTTAGTTTTCTCCTTTTCTGAAATTTCATTAGATTTTTCATCATCATCTACTTCAGAAGTCTTCTCTTCATTTTCCAATTGCTCATCATTTTCTTTAACTAGTACTGTTTTGTCATCAGCATTTTTCATTCCAGTCTCCTCTTTTCCATCACATTTTTGTTTTTCTTGCTCAACTGATTTGTTTGTAGTTTCTTTTCCTGAAGATTCTTGAGTTTTGTTGTTTAAATGATTGATGTCTTTAGCAATAGTTTTTGAAGCATTTCCAATTTTCTTCAAATTAGCATTACGATTTGTAGATTGCAGAGCATCAATCTCCATTTTGGTATCTGCATCAGCATTACTCATCCTATCTTCATCTTCTCTGGGTTTCTTTCCATCAAATTTTGAATCTCGGGTTCTAAGGGTTTCTCCACATTCCTGTTTGGTGTTTGCACTTTTCTGCTTTTCAGTTTTCTCTCCTTTATTTTCTTCCACAGTTGTTTCTGTTTGTTAACAAAATTTTAATTGTCATATAGTTACATATTGAGTTTCATACAGACCCAGTTGAGTAAAGAAAGATATACATTTTCCTATTCATTAAAATACCCAATGCACAAGCCTGAACAACCCGACTTATTTTTTTAGAAAAATATGGACAAAAATGTTATGGGTAAGTAAGAATCCCAATTTCAAGAAAATACAAAAAGAATACTTATATCTGTGAAAGAGAAAAGCAATACAGAAATGCATACTATCATAATAATTTAGTCTTAAGAAAATAATTTAATAAATACATATTTAAGAAGTGCCATTTATTATATCTTATAAATGCAAATTATGTCTTTTATAAATTTATTGTAAATAAATAGTATGTTAATAATACTGTATCTAAAATTTAATGAAAATCTTTTAATAATTTTTTAAAACTAATAAAAATGACACCAGAAATGTATATAAAATCAATTTTTAGCAGCATAAAGTTTTAATAACTTATTATAACTATATCACCAAAATTTTTATTTCAAAACTGAATAAAGTCAACAGAGTTTATGAGACAAACAATAACTATTGGATTATATATATTGATAATTATTCTAAGACTTCTATTAATTTCAATTGATTTTTTGGACAGTTTCTTATTAAGTATGATAAAGTATTTCAATAAAAATCTATATTAGCTTCATCATGTTTACAAACCACGAACAAAAAGTTGCAATCTGACAAATTATTGATTCTTACTATTTCTGATATCTATTATTTATTAAACAATTCATAAGGCGAATCATCTTTATCATAATTTTCTAATATAAAAATACAGAAATTAGTGTTACCCTCATTTGCAATCAAACATTAGAAATTAAACTTCAACATAGTAATATCTCTGTAGCTGAGAAGTTAAATTGTAATAAAGCAAATTATTATATAGAAATTTTAAGTTTCAAAATAAAAAATGAATTGACAATTCCAAAATGAATAAAAACAATCCAAAGAATAAATTACAAATATTTTCAGTTTATTTAATTTTGGAAATTTTAAACATGTATACAATAGCAACTAACTAAATAAATTTTATATTCATTTGAAGTTATATCACTGATTATTTTAATAAGTATTTCCTAACATCATATGAAAATTAATGAAAATTATTAACATAAAACTGATATTTTATAGAGTAAATTCATATTGAAAAACTATAATCATTGTTCACTAATTTCAGTCTTGAAAATTTCAAATTCAGAAATAATTAGATTGGATAAACTGTGAACCATCATTAGTTGAAATTATTTTATAATTATGTTAAGGAATAAAGACAAATTTTAGCTGCAACTATTATTTTTCTTATTTTTGAAATGTGTGAGGTATGAAAATTAATTATCTTGCAACAACAATTTTTCATTTATGAATTACCCAAGATCAAATGATAATCTGAATAAAATACAACAGTAATAAACTCTTCTTTAAAACTAAAAACAAATTTTTAAAGTTTAATGACTTTTTTTACTTAACTGAAATTCAATAATATATAACTTATATTACTATGGCTTATATAATTATATTATTATTAACTCAAAATTTAAAAATTATTATTATTATGGTTGAAAAATATATTGCATATATGCCATTTTCATTTATGTGAAGAAATATAGTAGGTCCTCTATTAGCTTATTGGACCTCAAAAAGAAGGTTAAAGATATAGGAGTGCTTTTGGACTGAACTGCCTCTCTTCAGCTGCTGAAGAGGAACACTCCAATCCAAAAGCACTCCTGTATCTTTAATTTTCTTTTAATGTCCAATAAGCTTGTTTGGACTTTGTTTTTTATTAATTTAGAACCTAACTGTTAATTTAGCAGGTCCTCTATATATGCAGTTCAGTTTCAAATTTTTAGAGATCTGCAATGTCAAGTTGTTTTGTGTTGAATGTCTATAAAATATGGATAAAAATTCATTAGACTTTTTCTGCAAAAATATTATTTGAATTTTCATGTGTTATGCATTTTATGTTTGTAGTATGATGATGATTTATCCAGCTATTCAGTTTCCCAATTCATATACATCAAAATATAGAAATTTTTGGAATAGATTAATCATGCAAATGAGATATCTATTGTATTTCAAATAGATATCATTAATCTGCATCAAGTCTTCATTATTAAATATTAAAGAAAGAATTGCCACAACTTATTTAGAATATAAAAGATAAGAATTGTGGGTTTCCAACTGAAAACGGAAATTCGGAATCAACGGGTGTTAAGCCTAAAAGCGATCAAAAAAGAGTGGGCGAGGTACAGATGGCAAATGAGGCAACCCGACGAACTCAGACAGAGAACCAGGGCTGGGGAGCTAGTTTGAAATAGGTTAGGCTCCGGCACCGGCTTCAGAGTCACAGTATATTCCAGCTGTGACTCCAGCTCTGGCGTCATTGTTGTAAAACTAAGGCTTTAGCTCCACTCTGGCTCCATCACTATAAAAGTTTTTTTGGTATGACCACTACCATGAAACATCACTTACCTTACTATCACATCATCATTACCTTTTTAATTGAATATATTGGGTATTTGTATTATAATAATTTATTTTATATGTATATATTTAAAGTTCAATAAAATATATTATAATAATTTATTTTGGCAAATGGCATTAATATATCGGTAATTAAAAATCAAAGATCGTGTAATTTATTGATTTCAAATTTTTATCGAATTTTAATGCTAAAGTCGGGGTAGGCTTATACACAGGTTGTGCATTTTTACCAATTTTCAAACTCTAAAGTTGGGGGTCAGCTTATTTTCGAGTATATATGGTAGATGGTTAAGGAGCTGGAGTCAGCAGAAATTTTAATGGCTCCGGCTCCACTGAATATAATCAGCTTAGCCGCATTTTTACCAATTTTCAAACTCCAAAGTCGGGGGGTCAGCTTATATTCAAGTATATATGGTAGATGGTAAGGAACTGGAGTCAGCAGAAATTTTAATGGCTCCGGCTCCACTGAATATGATCAGCTGGCTCCAACTCTGGCTCCTCCAAAACTTCCTGGCTCCAACTCCAGCTCCCCAGTGCTGCAGAGAACAACACTGAAAATAAATTCAACAGCGTCTTTATTAAATGATCAAATGCAACAGAGAGATCCATATCTTACAAACAGTCGTATTTCCGACAAATAAAGAGAGGTACAGTCTATGACAGACAATAAAATTCAGATAAAATTTAAGACGTATATTATTGAGCATTAATAATTCTAGAAATACGATTCCAATTTAAATAGGACAGTAATAAAATTATTATAAATTTTTCATTTTACTTTTGAATAAAAGAAATTCATGAAAATATTTTTATATACTGTATACAAAAGAAATATCTATTAGATTCAGCATTTCATTAAATTATTTATAATATAACAATTATAAAATTTCAAACTTTCAATGATAAAAATGTTTAGTTTGATCTTGAGTTTGGCTTCCTGTATAATTTTTTAAAACTTAAAAACATATTTCAAGTTTTCTTTTCAAAGGAAAACTAATTTTACTATGATTTTTATATTTTTAAGTAAACAAAAATTTCTTGATTTTTTTTTCAGTTTTAAAATGTAAATGTTACTACTTTTAAATGATTGTGATATTTTTTTAATTTTCTTTTAATAAAGCTTGTGATAATTACCAATTTTTATTTGTTTTTATATTGAACTTGAGTAATGAGTTACAAAGTTTTTGCATATTCTCAGTAATAATTACTATCATTTTAATTCTTTTTTGGCAGATCATGGGATTCTAGCACTTTTGGAAATCATTGCCAGTTAGCACTTTCCTGGTATGCCGGGATTTAGCATTATTCCAGCAATCATATTCAAATGATTTGGAACAATCAATCACGGAGTATGCTGGGATGTCTACTATATCTTCAGAGACTAGCCATAGACTTTAGAAAACTGTTAGGCCTAGAACAGCATAGATGGCACTTAATGTTGAACATTAATGTATTAAGTGATCCAAACATTACATGATACATCATATGATACAGTGGTGACTACTGATTGATGGTTTCACATTTAAGTTTTAGTATGGATAAGCAGCCACTAGGATTGCCAACAGTGTCATTTTGACTCAGACTTCAAGTTTTGCGATCATTCTTTGGGCTTTCAGTTTCAAATAAAATTATTCAGGTTTACTAAAAATTATTATCATGGACAAAAAGTTAATCTTTTTTTATAAACATTAGTTATTATTTTCAGGGCTGGGGTGTCGACAGGAAAATATACCAACACCGACACCTACAGTACATTTTTTTTTTGCCAACATTGACTCCTCTGATAGTAAACACATAAAAATGATTTTTTAGAGCACATTTTTATTCAATATTTATTACTGAAAAATTTATTTATTCACCAAAAAAAGAAAATAATTATTTAATACATTTTTTAAATTTAAAACTAATAAATTATGAGCAATGAGAAAGTTATTGCCAACATCAACACCGACTCCTCCTAAAACTGCTAACTCCCCAGCCCTGGTTAAACGTTCAAATCAACTCCTCCTAAAACTGCAGACTCCTGCCGACACCAGGACACCAACACTGACACCCCAGCCCTGATTATTACTTCACATTTTAAATACATGTTTATGAAATAATATCTAAATAGAATTTATTGGTTGATTTTTATGTATGAGAAGATATTATGTTATGGAAGTTGTGTTGTTTTATTATTATAATTTATCAAAAGAATTTTTTATTTTTTATATTTACAAACTTTATTTTTCTAATTTTATCATAATTGTTATAAAATTATTAATATATATTAATGTATTTCATCCTCTCGACTTTTCTTCATGCAAAAATTATTTGAAATATTTCTTCAGGTCAGCATTGATTCAATGTTGGCCACCCTTCTAATAGTGATTATTTGGTATGCTGGTTATTCTCTCTAGGAGAGATGGAAATTAATGCATTTTACCTTTACTCCAGAAATTAGGATTATATGTACCATTATTTACTGAATTCAAATTGATATGGCTAAATAGTAGATTACCTGCTGATGGAATGCAGGTCATGTTACAATGTGTGGTATAAAACTATACAACAGGCTTTTGTAATGTATATATATATATATATATATATACATTCCAGATCACATGTAGAAAAACTATATTGTGGTCTGGAAAAAGTATGTATATATATCTTTTAAAAACTGCAATGAAACACAACTTTCATTAGCAGGTAATCTACCATTTTGCCACTAATTGTTAGGCTAAATGAGAAAACATGTATGAACTTTGAGATCAAGTGACCAGAAATGATTTCAAACATGGCGTTGACAACATAAATATAAGGCAATTTCATTTTTTCGGTATTTGAATTGATGATTTTTATTAAATGTTTTGAATAACACCTCTGCAAGTTACATTACCCGAAAAAAGGATCAAATTAATTAAAGAACACAGAGGCGATTTGGTGCACTATAGCCTCTGTAGCTGATGCGCCATAAAATACTAACAACAGAGGCGATGGGTTTTTTTCTAAATTAAATTATAGCTCAGATGATTTTATTAATTATTAACCAACATTTTGCTAATAAATAAATAAAACTCAAAATCATTTAACTCTTTCGAATTCAGGGCTGATGTAATTGGTCCCGTCTAACAATATACTTTATATAATAGTTATTAAAATATACTCAAGCTGTATCTAAAGTATACCGTATCTAATTAACACTCTCAACTATATCTTACAATTTTAGTGTCAGTATTATTTTCTAAATTTTATAGTTTAATTATTACTAAATTCAATTAAAAGTACAAAATTAATAAAAGGTTATTCTGCGAATACAAATTTCGCGGTCAAACTATACATATATTCTCTTATATTTTATTTATTTTGAATTCGATTTAGGAATATGTAACATAATGTATAACAAAACAATATTATATACAAATAAAATTTAACTTTTTTAACATAATTTAAAAATGAAAAATTCAAAGATCTTATCCATTATTGAAATTAAAATAAAGAATAAAGAAGGGAAATTGTCATCATGCAATGAGACTTCAGTGCCAAAAAGGGCAAAGGAACTAGTTTTTATTATTCAGAAACAGTGTTTATTATCTGAGTTTGATAAAAAAAAAATCTAATTGAATTATCCATATAAAATATAAGTAGATTCGATCGTAAATTAATAATAACAATACAGTCGAATCTTTCCTGATATTAAAATTTGTAAAGTATGATCTAATTGAAATATTTAGAGAACTTTCTTTAATAAATAGCGTTTCTGAACAACGTATTTAACAATACGAATTTGTAGTGTTAAAAAAATATACCATAATTTCATTAAAAACTTCTAATATACCCCATTGAAATGTTGATGATGAAACTTGAAGGGTATCATTGGAAACTGTGTAAAATATATCCTGTGATCACGATTCAGTTAATATCAAGATCGTAGTTCGAATAATGGGAGAAAGAATTCGGTTTATCGAATCGAATTAAATCTGCTGCTTTTTCTCCAATCATAACAGCTGTTGCGTGAGGCAATCCCGTTACTTGGAAGGGCATAACTGAACAATCAGCTACTCTTAAATTCTTTACTCCTTTCACTCTATGAAAGAGATCCATTGTTTAAAATAGAAAAATTAATCTATAAATTATTGGGTTATAAATAATTACCTCAGATTAGCATCGACTACTGTTCTAGGATCGGAAGGATCACCCATCCTGCATGTACCAGCTCCGTGAAAGTAAGGAGTCGAGATCACTCTAAGTGTACAAGCTAAATATTCGTGGCTATCGAGAGGATAATGGTTGCACATGGGAAATTCGGAATTAATTTCTTTTGTTCCAACTTCTTTCATGGCTAGCGTTTTCCCGAAAGCCTGGCAGAACTGGTACCCTGAAAATTAAGTCATATCAATAATTTTCAAATTTTAAAAATTAATTCTTTGAGCTGCTTTTATGCTATGAAAATATCAGGTAATCCCAAAAGTAATGATCGGCCAGATGGCTGTGTGGTAAAGCTGTGGTTTGCCCTGGAGGATCTGAATTCAAATCCTGGTCCCACATCCCCATTTTTTCAGAAAGGGTCCGGGCCTGGCCCGTTCAACTTTATCCTTCAGCCTTCTGGTTCATGGGTGTTTGCCAGCTTGTGATGAGCTCTACAACTCAACTGGCCATTGCCAGATAGTATAGTTATGCTGCCATATCCCTTGTTCGATATGGCGGCATAACTACACTAACCTACCTAACCCAAAAGTAGGGTCGGCCGGATTGGCCGCGTGGAAACGCTTCGGCTTTCCACTCTGGAGGACCCGGGTTCCACCTCTTGAAAATATTTATCATGGGATTCGGGCCTGGCCCATCGATCCAGGTCCTCCACAATCCGGCTGATCCTCCGCATGGGTGAGCAGCCTGTGAAAGAGCTTGTTTCGCCCCGCCACATAGTATTCTACCAGAATGGAGTGTGGCGTCATCCGTTAACAAAAAAACCCAAAAGTAATGTCGTTTCTTATACTGTATTTGCTCAAACATGTCTCAGCTTGTTTAAACATGAAATTTTAGCTTTCACACACATTGGAAGAGTGCTGTTGATTCAAATAATGAAGATATACTTATTTAAATCAACAAGTAATTTATCTCATATATCCTTTCAAAACTTAATGCTAAATACATTATTTTTGGGATGATCTGATATACTAGAAATTGATTTAAAATGCATCCATTTTAATTGATTCGTGTGTAAAATGTTATTTCGTTAAAATCATACTTGTGTACTTTTTTATTTTTTTTTAATTTTGAGTTAAATTCAATTAAATGATAATTAATCATCTATAATAATTAAAATTTCATAACTTGCCTTCTATTAATCGTAAGAGATCGTCCACTTCTGAAAAATAATTGGGATTGATCATCGGTTCATCGAAGGGATTGGCAGATTTTAATCTGACGAATCCACGACTTTTCGGACGAAGGAAGATTGGGCCACAGCCAATCGTGTGCTTCAGTTTATATTTACCGAAGGCTTTCAAATATACCTGTGAAATAGAACTTGGATTTAAAAAATGCATAAAAATCTTAAGTCGAAACTCGGCACTTACATCTTTCCTAAGATTTGGACCTGGCAGTGTAAAAGGCAGACCGGTATCGGATAGAAAAGAAGTTGCACTGATAAAAATCACCATATCAGGCCGCGAATTTTTCTTTTCTAAAGTGGTGTTTAAGAAACCAATAAGCTCCACTCCCGACAGCGAAGTTAAAGGTCCTATAGAATGAAAACAAAAATAAAGCACAGTTTGCTTTTATTATAGGTTGGAATTAGTAATGTAAATGCCACATATTGCATTCATCCAAGAAACTTAAAAAGTTATTTTTTTCTACAATTCGCTTGAAATATTTATGTTTTACCAAATAAATTATAATAATTTAGGTGCAACTGCATACATTGCATAACATAGCAAAAATGGTATGATAGATGATGTCGAGGCACGCAAAATATCCTTAATGAATTAAGGTCAAAGATCAAAGGTTACGAAATATAGAGGCTAAAAGTTTCACTGGCCGTATAGTAGGAGAGTGCCGGTACGGAAAGCGTCACGCTGCACGCCGTAGCGAGGCGACGCACAGTATCAAAACGCAGGCACTGTGAAACTTCTAACCTCTAAATCTCGTTAATCTTTGACTTTTAACGCCTAGTTCAGTAGGCCGAATTGGCAGCGTGGAAACGCTTCGGCTTTTCACTCTGGAGGACCTGGGTTCGAGTCTCGGGTCCCACGCCTTTAGAATATCTCTCATGGGGTCCGGGCCCGGCCCGTTGATCCCCGTCCTCCACAATCCAGCTGAACCATCCGCAGTCTGTGGAAGGGCTTGTTTCGCCCCGTCACATAGTATTTTATCAGAATTGAGTGTGACGTCATCTGTTGTAAAAACTCCTAGTTCATTAAAAATATTTTGCGTGTCTCGACCTCCTATCATCGGCCTGATGGCTGCGTGGTAAACCTGTGGCGTACCACCCTGGAGGATCCGGGTCCCACATCTTCAGTTTTTCTGGCGGGTTCCAGGGCCTGGCCCGTTGAAAACTATTTTTCAACCAGTCGGTTGACCCCATCATGGATATTAGCCAGCCTGTTCTATAAGTGGGTTCTATAAGTGGCCGCCGCCAGATACAGAATATCCCTCGTGAGATATGCCGGCGTAACCCAACCAACCAACCAATCAACCAATTCGATCTACTATCGATCGGTATCATTTCTGCTGGGTTTTGCAATTGTACCATAATTTAAATAAATTGTCCTACCTGTCCCGAAATGTTCATATTGAAAGATATCACTTGGCTTTAATGAAAACAGATGTAAGGAATAAGGTTTTTCGATGGTGAATATCGCTTCACTACCAACGTGATCGTGGAAATTTTCTCCAACTGGTAAATCGGCGATAACTGGTATCTGCAAAAAAGCAAGTTAAGAGCACCAATTAAAATTCTTAAAATTCCTACTTGTTTCAGTTTTACTTACACCTAACTCTTGCAAATGTTGTCGAGGTCCAATTCCAGATAGCATAAGCAGTTTGGCAGAGTTAACCGATCCAGCTGAAATGATGACTTCCTTCTTTGCGTAAGCTGTTTTGCTGACGTTGCAGTGTTCATATGTTACACCTCTGGCTTGTTTAGAATTATCTATTAATATCTAATAAAAATAAATAATTAAGATTGGAGATTTTCTTCTTTCTGATGATATAATTTAAATACCTTAGTAACAACAGCAGAAGAAATCAGTTTTAAATTTTTCCTATTTAAGTGTGGTTCTATGAATGCAGTATAGGAATTTTTTCTTCGACCGTCCTTGATGGTTCCTTGAGCGATATCGAATGCTGCAAATTGTAGAATATCATAGTATAAAATTCGGTTTTATTCTAATTAGTTTTGAGATTTGTTTGCGATTTGTATTTTCTTTTACATACAATATTTTGTTATTGATTTTAATCAGAATAGCTTTGTGAAACAGTGATTTGATTAGTTAGATTAGTTTGGTTAAGCCGCCATATCCTCATGGGATATTCTGTACCTGGCAGGCCATTTATACAGCTCATCACAGACTGGTCAACACCCATGATGGGGTCAACCGGATGGTTGAAGGATAGGGTTTAACCGGCCAGACTCAGGCCCCTCCTGAAAAACTGGAAGTGTAGGACTCGGATTTCAACCCCGATCCTCCAGGGTGGTAAGACATAGCTTTACCTCGCGGCAATCCGGCCGACGATTTGATTAGTACATAAATTTAATGCTTAGATTGGTTTTAATCTAATTTATATAAAAAATACAGGTGCTTAATAATTAACCGAACATTTAGTTTATAGAAAAACTTTTATTGACAAAAGATATTATTTAAGCAATCAATGTTTCTTTGAAGTAGTTTAAAATGTAATTAATTGATAAGATTTACAATGTTTGCCCTCCGTTAGCGAGGGATGGTTCATTCTGGCTTCAAAGTTCTCTATGACTTTGCCTAGAGTATTTTGAATTAGAGTGGAAAAAGCCTCAGTGATAGCATCTTTGAATTCATTCATAATCTTAGAATATTATTTTTTATACGAAATTCTTAATAGAGCCCCAAAGAAAAACTCTCAACGGTTTTCGTCTGGAGAATAAGGAGACCATTCGATAACACCAGGGTAATTGTTGGCGTAGTTGAGAGCGAGTACGTTGTTTCCGAACTGCCTGTTTATGGTCATGAAAACATTCAGAGTACAAATGTGGGGTGCACTGTCTTGCCCAAACCAGAAACTAGTCCATTCCCTGATGGCAAGTTTGTGGGAAAAACACGTTTTGCAGCATCTCAAATTTTCTAACCAAGACCAGAATTATTGATTTTGATGGCTTTTGAAGATTCTTGTAAATTGTTGACCACTTTCTCAGTGTTTCAGGACGACTTTAGTTTGTTTGATACCAAGTTTTCACAAGAAAAATGCGTTGTTCGGTTGTGTACTCCACCTTGATAACTCACTTCAACACGGTCAAAATGACACTGAATCAATTACCTATAAGCATGTGATTTAAGAACAAATATTTTTGATCAACAGATGACGCCACTTTCCATTTTGGAGAATACTAACTGGCGGGGCGAAACAAGCCCTACCACTCCTGCGAAGGAGTCAGCCAGATTGTGGAGGACAGTGTCTACGTGCCGGATCCGGACCTCATGATAAATATTTTCAAGAGGTGCGACCCGAGACTCGATTTATAATTGTTTAAAAACTTGTTCTAAGTTATATAATAATTTTAACACTAGGTGGCATTTGTTATACAAATTGTTATACAGTATTTAAATATTTTATTTTTTTTAATTGACAAATAATGTTATCTGTAAAATTTATTTCGTTTTAAATGTTAAATTTTTACATGTTTTAAATTTTGCCATATATTAGAGAAAAATCTTTGTTAAAAGCAGATATTGGATTAGGTTAGATTAGTGTAGTTAAGCTGCCATATTGCACAACAGATATACATTGTCTGGTGGCGGCCACTTTTTTTTATTTTTGCATATTTTACGCCCCCTTTCCAATCAGGGAGATACTAAGGCTTTTTGCATATTTTACGCCCCCTTTCCAATCAGGAAGATTACTAAGGGATGGGGCCAGTTCCAACCATGGGCTGCATCCACACCCGTGGAGGGGGTGAGGCCAGTTCCAACCACGGGCTGCACCCACACCTGTGTAGGGGGGCCGGATGGTAAATGATGGGAATCACCGGACTGGGCCCAGTAAGCGGACCGGATGGTGAAGGACGGGGATCACCGGGCCGGGCCCAGTATCCCCGCCGGATGGTGAAGGACGGGGATCACCGGGCCGGGCCCGGCCCAGCAGCCCGAAAAAAATCCGGGACGAGAACCCGAGTCCTCCAGCGTGGTACGCCAACGCGTTACCACTCGGTCATCCGGCCGCCGGTGGCGGCCACTTGTAGAGTCAATCACAGGCTAGTCAACAGCCATAATAGAGTGAACTGGAAGGTTGAGAGTGGATTTAAACCGGAGAACCCGGAACCTTCCTGAAAAACTGGAGGTGAGGGACCCGGATTTGAACCCGGATCATCTAGAATGGTAAGCCACAACTTTACCATGCACACAGATATTGGGGAAAATATCTTCTGAAAATATTCCGTACAACTCTACTGTTTGTTTATTTGTTTTGATAATTAGTTCTTTACACAAATGAATTTTAGGAATCGACTTTTTCAAATTTAAAACTGCATCGTCTTGTAATGGAATTATGTAAGAGATTTTAAATTAATTGATATATATCTTATCTTAATTAATTTAATATAATACTTTCGAATACAGAGCTTCTTAAATATATATTTGATTATCTAAATATTCTATTTAAATAGGTAATTATTAATGAGGTTAGGTTAATTAGATTACGCCGCCATATCCTCATAGGATATACTGTATCCGGCGGCGGCCACTTGTAGAGCCCATCACAGGCTGGCCAACACCCGTGATGAATTTGCTGTCCGTAAACGGGCCGTTGCTAGGATACCGGCTATACGGATCCGTTTTGCTGGACGAAATCGTACAGTGGAAACCGCGCCTAACGGCCGGGCCCGGACCCCTTCTGAAAAACTGGAGGTGTGGGACCCGGTTTGAACCCGGATCCTCCAGGGTGGTAAGCCAAAGCTTTACCACGCGGCCATCCGGCCTAATTATTAATGAGAATGATGCTAATATGAGATACTTACAATCTTGATAATGGGCATTAAAATCACCCATAGGCAAGCCCATCTCATCGGCTGCAGCCAAGAAGTGTTTCAATAGAGGTGTCTGATAGGGCGAATAGGAAACAGTCAGAGGTCCTCCTACTCCGTGAAATCCTACAATAATTAAAATTTTTTTAATATCAGTTATGATGTATGCTTCACATTTCTCTTCACTGTCAAATTGATAGAAACTCATTGCATTTTCTTCAATTTATAAGTTTCTAAAGTAATAATTTCGTGTATTTCTCTACGACAGGGAAATTCAATTTAATATAAATTTTACATACTGCACAGAAGGTTCACTAAAATAATTATTTACAATCGCGTATGATATGGGACATCTGCTTGACAATGCATTAGAGAAAATATTGGATAATGCATTTGTTAATATTTTTAGTTTACCACTTTGGCTTACTAAATTAGACAATATCAATGCTGTCAACATGATAATCAATGTGTATAGATAATTTAAAAATTGTATACCATAGATATTCAAATTTAACCTGGATTTATTATATATAATTTAATATTGAAATGCTACTATCCTGCTCTGTATCTCTGCTCTTATCTACTGTTCAATTGGTTCCAAAAAGTTGTTCACATAAATTGAGGATGTTCGTTTTCCTTACAATACAGATACTCCTGAATGATCGCGTTTAGTTCTCACGACTTGATCGTAGAACGAATTGGTCGATAAGCAAGTAACTTGTTCCTACAGTATATATTTAGAACAAGTTACTCGCTTAAGTTCTCATCGCTATAAAGACATTTATATCTTAATTATGCATCAAGTATTTTTCTTCATCAGTTTTTTGAAACTGCTATGTAGAGAATTTAATGATCTAAAATTACATATTAGATAGTCTGCTGCTAATGGTACGTTGCTAGAGATAACGAAGACACTGAACTTGTGGGATCACTTGGTATAATAGTGTATATTAAGTACTACACCCTTTTTATTAATTATTTGGATTTGGTCATCATATTTACTAACATAAATGGGATTCTACCAAAACAAAGTAAATTTGCTACATCCTCGATTTTACAACGTTGCTGATAGGGTAAACCAATGTAGCGGGACGGCGTCGCTTTTTGCTAAAATTGAGCAATTGAGCAGTCTGTCCAGTATATATTTAGATCAATAGGGGAATTAATAATATATGGCGAAAAAACAATATGATATAGTTATATTAGCATATTACAGATTTAAAAACATAAATCTGTAAATATCATACTCATAATTACCAATTTTCAAAATTGAAAAACGATATTAGAGAATGTTATCTAATATTTACTCAATTCATAATTGTTAAGTCTGCCTTGCTTGAAATAGTGAGCAGCGATTAGTCTTTTCAGTTTAAAGCGCTATATTCAACCCATCCCAATCACTCCCACTTCTGACTGAGAATAGGGGTGAGGTATACCTCACTCCTATTCTCAATCAGAACTGACGAGTCATTTTTAGCTTGCGAAGCAGGTGAACACCTTTATGGAACAACTGTACTATTTTCTAGATTTCAAGAAATTTTCATATTTGCAATTTCAAATAATTCTTTTAATGGAATCATAACACTATATCATTCGATTTGATTTTTTGGAGATGAGATTTGCATTTGTTCTAATTTGCATATTCAAGGTCATTCTGATCGACCATTTGGAAAGTCATATTAATGGATTCTGCCTAACTGTAACTGTTAACGATTTATTGCGAGTGCAAAACTTTTGGTTCACCCTGCATATCGTGATAAGTCCTGTCTCACTACTTGAAACTTTTAATAAATTGTAACATTTGTAGTAATAAGTAGTTCCACTAAGCTAGAAATAAAATATTTCATCTTTTATACAAAACAGTTATTTTGCAGAACTTAGCTTTTGCAAGATACTTGTATGTCATATTAATGAATTCTCAACTATAGGCTTAAAAAATTCATATTGAATTTGAATATCTTTGTACATAATTAAAATCATAGCATAGTTTGAATTCTCTAAAAATTACCATGGTTTGCCAAATGATATTCTTTATTATCTTCTGATCTAATGTAATATTTCAATACATTGTTCCAATTCCATCCAGTTGCTCCTTGTTTGGCCCATATGTCGAAATCTTCTGGGCGACCTCGAACGTACAAATTAAAGTTTAGATTGCTAGTTCCTCCCAAAACTTTTCCCGCTAACCATCCGGTAGTCTGAAAGTAATTACGTAATTAAACAACAAAATTATTTTTCATTCAAAATTAAGATTATCTTTCATAAGATTAATGGTAAGATATAAACTAACAAACTTACTCTGTCTCTAAATCCATGCAAAATATGTTTTTGAGGATGAATGCTATAATTCCAAGTAGGTGGATGTGTGAGATTCGCTAATTGTAGAAGTGGCAGGAGTGGAATGTATGACGATTTACTGGGTTCGACTCCAGCCTCCAACAATAATACTTTCTGATTTGGATCTTCGGATAATCTGCTGGCTACCACTGATCCTGTCGATCCACAACCCACTAAAATGCAAAACACATATTAATTTCGACAAGCAAATACTATTTTCAAAAGTGAACTGCATATATCCCAAAAAGTTAGCGTGTTAGTTAGCTCTGTAATTGTTGTCAGAATTATAATTACAATTTAATCACTGCATTTGAAAAACCAGTAAGACAAATTTCTCTATGCAAAAGTACGAATTTCATCATCAACGATGCGAATTAAAAATGCTCTGTCGGATCGTAAAAACACCAAATGAGCTATTTCAAATGATAGTTAAATAGTTTAATCAGTGGCGCGTTATCCCATGGGCAAAAAGGGCAATTGCCTGGGACCTCCATCAATAGGGGGCCCCAAAGTCCCCAAATCAATATTCTATAAACTCATTTTTGTAGTGAAAACATCGGAAATTAAATTTCTATCCCATATCTGGGATCCTAGATTGCAGATGTGACGCAGGCGTAGGGCAACATATGAAATATAAACACCCTAGCGCAGAGCAGACGCATTATCATGTACAGATCAGCCCTATGCAACGATCCTATCTCATATTTTCTTTGGGACCTTAGAGCATCATTCCGCCCCCTATTCTGCTGACGAGGCTGAACATGTGCTGAAGGACTTCAGCGGCAAAATAAGCGCGTATACGATATCTACTACTAATCAACAATAACCAGAGCAAATGTATAATTGAATTTTATTGTTTTTATTTCAAAATAGAAACCATCCCCGTAGATCGGGCCATTATAGTTGTCAATCTTAAAATCCTATATCACATTACACATGGTTAGATTATACTGGAGGCATGGAATTTCCCTCGAAGAAAAATTCAACTCTGTACATGGGGCTCCCAAATTCTAATTTGCCCGGGGCCTCATGAAGCCTTAACGCGCCGCTGGGTTTAATAGCGTACAATCTATACAGAAATTTGAAATATTTTCAGCCAGCCTATTTCTATACATTCTATATTAAACTTTACAAATAAACAAATAACATATTGATGATTATCTTTAAAAATATAGCGCAAAAAATCTTTTTTAATATACAAGTAATACTCCTCAGTTACATAATAGGTGGGACCGGGAAACATAAGTCGAAAATTACTTAGTCGGGTATCTACAGATTACCAAATCTAATTTCAGGTAAATATGCATTAGATTCTTAATTGGCTCTTTATTACCAATAAAATAACAAATTATAAAAGTTTATAATATAATAAACAAATATAATAAAATACTGTATCTGTACCGCGTTTAAAAAGTTTAAACCGATTGATTCGTGACGCGTCTGCACATGAAATACGTCCATACAAACTCGCGTAAGTGCATATCTGCATGTCAGGATTAACGTGTCGCGTGTCGTGTGGATGCGGGAGTGGGAGAGGAGGTAGGATGAGAAGTTAGTGTCTCTGAATTTACTTAAGTCGGGATATTACTACATATAAATTGTATACATCCAGGTTTAATTTAAATCCGCGTGTATGTGCGTATGCATATGCGCTTGTGCGAGTGTGTGCGTGCACACGTTTAATTTATATACGGTAATATACATACATATACGATTTAAAGCTGGATCTAAACAAAGCAATAATACAAAAATCGTTTAACATATTCAAATCCATATATATCTTTAAATATAGCACGGATTCTTTTGATGACTCCTGACCCCCTTCACTTGACTGTCGAAATAATCATCACCATTCCTTATATTAGTTGCTAGTATGACTTCCAAATATGTCAGCAGCGGAGGCCGGATGGTCGAGTGGTAAATGTCTGCGTTCCATGCAGGAGGACACGGGTGTGGTCCCGGATTTTTTTTGGGGTACTGGGCCTGGCCCAGTAATCACCGTCCTTCACCATCCGGCCCCCTCCACAGATGTGGGTGCAGCCCATGGTTGGAACTGGCACCCACATCTGTGGAGGAGGCCGGATGGCGCCTCCTTAGTAATCTTCCTGATTGGAAAGGGGGCGTAAAATACGCAAAAAAATAAAAAATAAGTCAGCAGTTTGAATTTACTATACTTTAGAGATACCCTTGATATAGTATTTTATTTAAATGTATATATGTTATTATATATACAGTAGTCTGTTGCAAAAAAACGACACCATTATCATTGGAGGAAAAAGCTCTTGTTATTCCCTCCATATCAAGAAGTGAAGAAGAAGAAGAAGAAACGACACCATACCATAAAATATGAATGTCATAAAAATTCATTAAATAATTCTTTAGTCTTATCGTCAGTATTATATTAATATAGTTATGTGTAATTGAAATTAAACAAATAAAAGTTCAAAGAGCAGATTTTATTTAATCGACCTACGAATAGCTTAGCAAAAGTATAATAGAATACAGTTATGTGATAGTAGTTAGGCTCATTTAGTACTGAAGATAGTGTGCCTAAAAAGGCAACAAGACCCTGCTCCATCTAATGCAGCCATTCTCAACCTGCGGCCCGTCAAACTTTTACGTGTGGCCCGGAATCCACAGTCATGAATTTAATGAAAGCGCGGAATTCTTCTCCCACAACCAAAAAATAAAAAAAAATAAATAAATAAAAATTCTGATATTAAAAAATTTTTTTAAATCTGGAAAAATTAGAATTTTCCTAATTTGCTAGATCCTTTATGATGCACTCATAAAATTTTTGCAGATCATAGGTCAGTTTAAAAAACACTGATCTATGGCATCCATAAATTCAGAAGTCAAGACTTTTTGTAGGCGATTTTTAGAAATCAGACTTTCTTCACGAGACACCAACTGGTTGCCGACTGCTGATATAGCATGTTGCAGCCCGCTTAATGCAGCAAACAAATGTATGCGGCCCGGGAAACCTAATAGTACTAAAGGGGTCCTTTCTGCGAGATTTAACTCAGCTGTAATCATTGTCTAAACTGCGGCAGAGGAGTCCCCACCTCTGGATCCGCTGTCAACAAGCGAGGCCAAACTGATCCAGTCAACCTGCCGTGCGAAAAATCCTTCCAGCCTCGACCTCTTGTGCCTGGAGTTGCTGAAGCAACCGGAACATAGCTCACATCGGAAACAAGCACTCAACAGCGGCAGGTCCTCCCATTACAGGAAGAACCTTTAAACGTCATCCGAACCACGACAATTTACGGACGGGACGAGGACGGTTGAACACGAATCATCTCGTGACTGTGCCAACGTCTCAGACAACACCAAGATCTCAAACTGAGTATCGCTCCTAGTTGCGGGATGCGCACTCAAGGTGCAGACCACCCTTGGACGATCGCGAACGACCGTCAAAGGCGAGAATTTCCCTCGCTTCGTATCCCGATGCAGCCAACGTGCAGTAAAACTGCCAAAGGCCATTTTGGGGATGATATCGACCGACACCTTGAAATGGCCGGGCTCTGGCGCCTTGCCATAGCAGAACCGCTCGGGGCAACTCCACGAGGATTTGTGATTCCCTAGGGAAGCAAAGTTCCCCGGTTTGCGGACGAATTCCCTATAGCCCGTGCCAGAACCAACTCTCGGGTGGGTACCGTTAAGATTCTATCCCTCCGCCATTCATCCCGTCGGCACGGTACGCCACCTTGGGATTTAGGATCCTTTTAGAGGACTAGTACCTCACGCAGGACATACGTCGGGCCGATTCTTAATCCCAGACCCATAAGAACTCGGACGGACGAGTGGCGAACCACAGAGCATCCACCAGCGAGGGATGGATACAGCCACGATCTATCGACCCTATAGGAATTTCTTCACTAGGGACAGCAACTGGGGGCAGGGGTGTGGGCTGTCCCGGATTGGCCAGTCACTGCAAGATCTCTCTATAGAAAGTCAAAGAGATCCGAGACGATTTATCCGGGACTTCACGCGGCGGTTTAATCGGGTCCATCATCTCTTTTCGACGGGCCGCTGACAACCCGACGTCTACACACGCCCATCCATAGTGTGGGATCGTATTTCGCCTGGACATCTTCACACTCTAGGAGCCACTTAGTTTATCCCTGTCACTATGAACGTATCGGCCCGGCTAGAAAACAGATACAGGCATAGTGACAGTCGGTAAGTCCTGTCGACAGTCAAGACGGGTCACGCGCGAGTGGTAGTAGAAGTAGTAGTAGTAAATAGTAGTAGTAAATAGCAGTAGTAAATAGTAGTAGTTATGATCTGGGCACACCAAATAGTTTGTTATTGTAGCCACAGTTTAACCAGCCATGGTGGGCGGCCGCATGGCCGAGTGGTAACGCTGTCGGTGTGCCACGCAGGAGGGCCCGAGTTTGGTCCCGGATTTTTTCGGGGTACTGGGCCCGCCCTTTCACCATCCGGTCCCCTCCACGGGTGTGGGTGAAGCCTGTGGTTGAAACTGCCCCCGCCCCCTTAGCAATCTCCCTTATTGGAAAGAGGACGTAAAATATGCAAAAAAATAAACCAGCCATAATGGCTAAACTGCGGCTCGGAAGTCACATGAGGCTTTTTGGTACCTTCAGTGTGGCTCCATATCATGAAAGTTAACATGGAGCAAATATTTTTTTAATTGAAAAAATAATATATTTGTAATTTGTTTATTTATTATCTATACCGCCTATACGCCACTGTATTGTAAACGTTTGATCTTTGATTTCTGGTCCACTAGGGATTTTTTGGATGTTTCGGCCCTTCTTTCGATCGGTATCACTTTCGCTGTGCTTCGATAAGGCAGCAATTGTATCGTTCCTTTTTTATAGTTCTTTTCAATTATGCCAAAATCGGCATACATTTTCATTGGAAATTTCAAAGTTGCCACTTCTGCCCCTACTTCCGATGGGCCTACAAAATTTCTATCATGACCATTCGATTCTCCGGATATATTAGGTATCGAAATTTTTCTCCCTACTTCCTGCCTCATCACGTTTTCGAGATAAAAGGTTGGTACGGGTGGTAAGATATACCCTGTATAATACTATATATCTATTAGGTATTCTATTATATAATTTAAAAATTTTAGATTTTATTCATATTTAGAATTAATCAATAAAAACTGGCATATACCGCATAATCTCCTCATCATAATTCCATCCTCCTATTCTTACATCTATTTATAAAAGACTTCATATTTTCTAAGATTTGAAGTCGGCCGGATGGCCGCATGGTAAAGCTTCGGCTTACCACCCTGGAGGATCCGGGTTCAAATCCGGCTCACACACCTCCAATTTTTCAGGAGGGGTCTGGGCCCGGCCTGTTGAACCCCATCCTTCAACCATCCGGTTGACCCCATCATGGGTGCTGGCCAGCCTGTGATGGGAGCTATAAATGGCCGCCGCCAGATAAAGAATATCCCATGAGGATATGGCGGCGTAATAAAACTAACCTAACCTAAGATTTGATAATATTTTTCATTCTATTCTGCGATTTTTATCGATCCAAATAATATGAAAACGAAATTTATCTATCAATTAGAATGAAATTTTCTTATTCTAGCTAGTAAAATTGTTCAATATTTTCCTCCTGTAGCTCCAAATTTTAAATCCATTTTAAATGCAATCCAGTGGTATTTTAATTAAAATGATGTTAATGAAATTAATAAAGTTAACCACACTTACCTACGATATAGTCGTAAACTTCATTAGCGGAGCAAAAAGGTAGAAAAATGAAAATGAAAACTGGCAACCGGTGAAAGAACATGAGTTTAACGTTCGAGAATTTAAACTACTAATAAATGCAGATATTAACCTCAGCAAAGAAATCTATATGCTTCTTTTTTTATTGATCTTATCTATAATAATAAAAGACTGGATATCTATGACTGCAGGCTAAGTGTCCTACTATTTAGATTCCATAATTGATTGCCTTTTTTTTATAATACTTCATAATTTGTCGGTTTATAAATTAAAAAAAATTATTATTACTTAATAGCGATTATAATTAATAAGTCCAACTATTTTTAATTTGATTTTGAATTCATTTATTATTAAATTTTAATTATAATTTAAAAATTAATTTGATGGCTATAAATTGCTAGAGAAATATCAAGAAATTAAGATCATACTACTGGCAATTTTTACATTAAATTTTATTAAATTCCGAACAAAATGATCACGCCTAGTTTCTAAAACCAGAAAAAGCGTAAGAGAAACCGTAGATATATTTGTCAAATCGTGTTTTATTTCTGTTATAAATGATAAAATTAAATAAAAAAATAATAATAATAATACAATATACTATATAACTTCTGTTCCGAGTACAGAATAACGTCCTGCTTTATGCAAAACAGTCATAACAATTTTCCATTACTTTATAAAATATTTAAATTGTATTGAGGTCACCAACAATAAAAGTCGAATTCCTCATTTGCTTGGTGAATCATCAAGCAATGATAAACAATGATGCTTTCGGAGCACAGATAGATGTTGGAGTAACCAATGCGTTTAATTGTATAAATTGAAATTTTGAATGAATTATATGAAAAATAAATGCTCAAAATTAGTGGTTCTTAACCATTTCTTGCTCTAGAAAAAGGTGGCATATTTGGCATTGAAATTTTTTTTTTTTAATTTTGTATTTTAATTTATAAATAAAAGAAATAAAATTATCTTTTTTAAAGTTAATTTTCAAATTGTGTCTAAATAGGTTTGATGTGTATTATTTATTTCCCAAAGGAAGAAGTCAGCTCGACGGCCGCATGGTAAAGCTATGGCTTACCACCTTTGAGGATCCGGGTTCAAATCGGGTCCTACATCTCCAGTTTTTCAGGAGGGGCCCGATCCGCTGAATCCCATCCTTCAACCCGCCCACTTAATACCTCATCATGGGTATTGGTCAGCCTGTGATGAGTTCTATAAGTGGCCACCGCCAGATACAGAATATCTCACGAGTATATGGCGGCTTAATACAACTAATCTAACTTAACCCAAAGGAAGAGAGGCAATTGACAGGCTGCCCTGATTCTCCCTTTTCAATCTTAGTTCAGAATATAATTCTTCCCTTCCTAAGATATCGTAACTCAAAGGGTGTACTTTGCATTCTGCTCTTATCTATACGATTATGACAATTAGAACAATGCCTATGCTATAGGCATTGTTCTCGTTCTTCAACGCCCACTACATTTGGTTCCAAAGTCCTAACAAATTCTTTGAGAAACGAAAAAGAAAACACACATAGCAAATAAATAAATAAACAATAGATATTTTCTCCCTTTTCCCATGCCCAAGTTTTCTTGATCTTAACAGAAACTTATTTTTGAAATATGTCGACATGCCTCACAAAGAAATAAGCATTAAAATGTTTCTTCCTCCTTTAAACTTAAACAAAAAACATTATTTATGATAAATAAACGTTTTTTTTTTGCCATAGTGTTTATTTATTTCATCAGTACTTCCGATTCTCCTCTGAAACACTGAAATTTCCCACTAGTTGAGACCCACTGCTCTAGATTATAGCTACTTCAACAGTCTAGTTTATAATCAAGTTTATTACTCGACACTATTTTAGAATCTCTATGATAAAGATCTGATTATTGGTATCAACGAAATTCTGATACAAGCACCAATGTGCGGTTCGTTAACTGTTCTTATCCATAATCTAAATTTGTCGTATCCTTAAAGCTGGTTTATCGTATCAGTACAAAGAAAAAGTTGTCGAGTATGTTTAATTTATTTTCGTAAAATTCCCGTTTCAGAAATTTAGATATTGTGTTCAACGTACTCGTATATCGCATATACTGTATATATTTCTCAATTTAATGTGATAGTTTTTTTTTTAATTTATGAATAAAACTATAATAGATGTCTTATTTTTTGTAGAACCGATCTTCAGGTGAAAATTAGAATACCAGTCTGTGATTGTTTCTGAAGTGGCCTCAGCCAAAAATATTCTTGTGAACTTAATTAAAACTGACCTAGAAAAAGGATCAATTATATAACTATATCGGATTAAACGAGTAAATTATAAATATCCTATAAAAAATATCTAATTTATCAGACTTTAAGTTTCGGAAATGGGGTAACAACATAATAATGCTTCACACCGAACTAAAAAACAAATCAGAACGTATTTACTGTACTTGGAGATGGTCTAAAATTAATATTTTCGCTCAATAATGGAATATTGAACGTTACTTGGAGAATTAGAGTGATAAAATTATTATTTTTTTTATAAATAAAACAGTGAATATCACATTCGTTTTGGTATCCAAAATCCTTATATTTTGACAAACTTTTAATGTATTTTACATTACAAAAATCATTATTAAAAATGAAACACTGTAAGAATTTATAATATAAAATAGATAAAACTATAATAATTCCAATTTTGTTAATTAATTTTCAGTTTCCTTAATATATTTTCTCAATAAATTTTCTACATCCATTATTGATCATTTTCTACAGTTTTTAGTGTAAAAATTTGGTGCTGCTCAGTGGCAGAACTTAAAATTTTTGGCCCCCAGCAAAATATTACGCGACGCATCGTGACTCTTTGTGTTATACAAAGCGTCACGACGCGTCGCGTTGCCAAGACGCGTTGCTCGCCTTATTACTACTCGGTAGTAAATGGGAGAGCGATGCAATGTGACGCGTCTTAGCAACGCGACGCATTGTAACTCTTTGTGTACTCGATGGTGATTGGCTAGATTTAAAGGGTTAAAATTCGAAAGTTGGTGTTAAAATTTCTGAGTTCATTATACATATCCATGCTGTCTATCAAAAAAAAAAAAATACTCGTGATAATATGTAATCAAAGAAAAAATGTAAGTAAATGTAGTTGATTAAAAATGAATATTCGGTTAGATAAATTGATAAAAATACTCGTGATAATATGTAATCAATGAAAAAAATGTAAGTAAATGTAGTTGATTAAAAATGAATATTCGGTTAGATAAATTGATAAGAACTAGTTTTTTTGGTTACTAATCAAGTTTAAGTTTTTATTAAATTAGTTAAAATCGAAATAAATAAATAAAATTTGATGTAACACGAAATTTTATTTGTAAAACTTTCCATTATATATACAGTTGAGCCCCGATTTAACGAACCCTGAATTAACGTATTTCGCGATTCAACGAATTATTTTCATGGTCCCGATACGAATTGATTAAAATTTCCCGATTTAACGAATAAAGAATGGAACGCTTAATGAAATGTTTTTAGAAAAAGAATCGCATATTGGAATGTGCCAAATCACTTCCAAGAAAACTACTGTACGTATTCATTTAGACATGAATCAGTATAAGTTTAGAACCTGGGGCTGTATCTGGTCACTGTATCTCTCAGAGACGAAAGGCGTATGTACGTAAAGGTACTGTATGTACCTGTATGTTCTTAAAATTTTATTTTTGTATATTCACTAGATATACAGTACAGTATAACCAGTTTTGAATCAAGAATCCATTTCTCTGATATGGCGATTTTTTGGCGATTTATTTTCTATGATATGGCGATGGATAAATTCTTTAACAAAAATGCTGTGCTATACTAATGTAAAATGCATTTGTAAATAATACAGTAACATACTGTACATTATTAAACATGATTCACTGACTTGCGTTGTTTCTTATGCATAATAACATTTATTTTTTATTATCCGGATTTAACGAATACCTCGATTTAACGGATAAAAATCTTAACCCCGCACGATTCATTAAATCGGGGCTCGACTGTATATATATATATATAATATTTACTGATGCGTAAATTTTGTTTACAGCATTTTGGATCGACTTAAAAGCAAAAATTATAATATTTTTCTAAAGTTCATCTTACTCTTTCCATCATTAATTTTCTATTCCATACAAAAATATCCTCGTTTCTTACATTATACTCCTTTTTTAATATTCTGAACTTTACTTATGAAGTATTCTCTTTTAATTAAATCAGTTAAAGCCATACATTCGATTTAATTGAATCTTTGCATTAAATTATTAATAATTCATATGAACAAACATCTATAACATAGAATTTTCAACTTTTATCCACATAAATCTGTGTTACGATGATAGATACTTTTCTCACTAATTTTTAATGCTGTTTAGAGTTAACAATTAACGAAAAATATCTGTTTAAACTATTTTCTAATAACTATCAATTCTTGTACAGTCATTGGCTCCTCGATTTATGATGCTTCAGACTTAGATACATTTTGAATTTCTATTATTCCTCAAAGATTCGGTGTTTAATTTAGAGTTATGGGTCTTCAGCAGCAAATTTTTGAAAAAATATGTTTGCTGCTTTAAATAAAGAAATAATATTTCTTTTAGCATAAAGGGCAAAAAAAAAACATGAAATAGATTCTTGTCTTTTAGAGAGATATAAACATGAAATAGATTCTGGATCCCTAGGTCTTCAGATGGAATTATCATGTGACAATTCCATCGGAAGATCAAAGGATCCAGAATCTATTTCATGTTTTTCAGGTATTTCCTTGTGTGCCATATATGACAACTACATTGCATCCTCGATTGCATCACAAGCATTGATAAGTGAAAAAAAGACAGCGATTCGACTTGTAGACATTTTCGAATTATGGAATCAATCTGGAATCTGAAGTGAACATAACTCCGGGGTATGTCTGTAGTTTGTTTACATTATTGCTCCTTTAGTGTACGAATACTGCAAAAAAGTTGCAAATCCCTCAGATACAACTTAAATGTTCTGTTGCATTTCGGTATAATTGGCATGTGTTATTCATGAGCAGACTTATTAAAGTTTGCTCATAAATAATATAAATTAATGTGCATTAATGTCTGAATATTCTCTAAATTCATCCTAAATATAAATTTAAAAATTATTAAGTAGAAACAAGATTGTATCTCCATAAATTGAAATATTTTGATCTTCTTCAACATATATTAATTGTCGATTGTGAGAACAGAATTTCGATTAATTCTTTTTCTTTCATTATGCATCCAAAATTTCAAACAAATGCATCACACACGTATAACACGATAAATTCATAATAATATTTTAAAATGCAGATAGATTTATAAATTTAAAAAAATACCTCAAAGTAATGTGTGAATATCACGCAATCATCCGGAACCTAGTATTAGATATGAACAAAAAATATAGAATATAAGTTAAACTGAACTGACCTTCATTTATTTTCCTGATTGCTAAGAAACAAGTTATACAATCAAGAGTTATAAAATTATGTCTAATATTAAACTGAATCGACCAACAATCTATAAAATAAAAAACAACAAAAAGTAGTGATATTAAAATTTTAATTATAAAGTTGTATAACAAGAGCTTCTTGTGTAGAAAGAACAGATTTTTTATGAATATTTTTTTCTTGTATTCAAAATTTACAATAAATGAAATTGTATTCTATTTTGAATTTATTATATTTATATCAGGGGGTTCTTAACCTTCTGATGACTTCAGAATAATATGATTGTCCAATATGGTCCCATACACCCTTCACTTCACAAAAATGATCAAATGACAAATATACAAAAGCTACAACTATTTTATAATATTTTAAATAAATATTAGTACCCAGAGATCGAGTCCAATCATCGGTTAAGAACCCCTGTTTTATACAAAAAGGAATTTAAATTATGACATCTTACTCTCAATGTGAAATAATTGTCAGGCATTATTGCATCTTAATCTCAAAATAAACATGAAATTGTTTCCGAATTTTTAAATCTTCAGATGGAATTGTCATGTGACAATTCCATCTGAAGATCTAAAGATCCGGAATCTATTTCATGTTTTTCAGGTATTTCCTTGGGTGCCATCAATTCGTAACCCGGTGTTGGGCCTCTAACTATTGACCCTCTCGTATCCCTCATGCAGATTTAGTCAGAAAAACTTCTAAATAACAAAAATATATCTTCAAAAACTGTATAATAGCAGCGTAAACAACTTTTCTCCATTTTGTTTTGAATACGGGGAATAACTCAGAATACTGAAAAAAGAATCACAGATTGTATATCAAATTAATATAAGATATGAATTGTAGATGACACTTAAAATGTGAAAGAGTGTGCGTGTGTATGTGTGTGATCTCATTGAATCGTTTTTCTCCCCCCTTATCTACATTTTTGTTACTCTCGAATCATCTCAGTATACATGCGTCGAACAGAATACTACAATGATACTATTACTTTCAGATTTCAAGATTTGGCTACAGATGGTAATACAAAAGTGAGGATTATATTTTTGAGCAACTATCAGCTCATCAACATCGTTATTCAGAAACACGAAATGTAATTTCTATAAAAAACAGTACTGTTAAAATAATGAATACTATCATGTATACAATACAGTGGTGCCTCGCAATTCGACACTAATCCGTCGCCGAAATAATGTCGAATTGAGAAACTGTCGAATTGCGGGACAATATTTCCCATACAAGACTATGTAAAATAGATTAATTCGTTATCGGTCCCCATCCGACTCCCCTAATGAGTGAGGTGAGAGAGATACACTATATTATTTACTTTATTATAAGTGTTTTACTATTGTATAACACACTAAATTGCAAAATACACTATTTTATACACAATACACAATTTATTAGCCCTTGAATGTTAGAATGAGGTCTTTCAGCAAACACCTTAGCACCCATAATCTTCTCTCACTGTTGCAAAACATTACCATAATTGTCCTAGGGATGCCATACTCGAGTTACATTTTAATTGTTCTACCTTTGTGCACTTTATCTACAGTTTTTTCTTCGTCTCTTTGCTCAATCGAGTGTTCTACTTTTCGAAATTATTCCTCTTTGAACCCATCCTTACATTTCACTCAAAATAATAATAATTACAAATATTTTACTTTCTGAAAAATGTAGAATTGAAAATTAGCACAAACAACACGGACAAATACCAAAGTAGTCCAAAAAGAACTGGCAAATAGCAAATGACATCATTCAATTCCATTCAAGCGCATGCGCCAACCCGCGAAACTCAAATGTCGAATTGCGAGGCACCACTGTATTTTATTAATTTATTGTATTTGTCTTACTAACGCTCCGTTATTATTTTATTTATTAAGTTTTCATTGATCGCGAAAGGTTAAATAATAATTGTATTTTTTAAAACTTCTTAATTTTAATTAATGCTTGATTATTTAATAAATGCAGTACTGTATAATTCGAAATCTATGAGAAGAAAATATACATTTCCATATTTTATCCAATAGGTGGTGTCTTGATTATTTTATATATTAGTTCTTTTTCGTGTCAGTAGAGGGAGCGCAGTACTCTTTCCTCGAACGGTAAGCACGTGTTGTTTACTGTTGACGATATGATAGCGGAACTATTTCTACATTTAACCGTTATTTGAGGCATTTAATCTGCTTTTATATCAGATTTTTTTTGTAAAGAGTCTGCCTTCTAACCTATTTTAAAGAATATATTTTGTTCATTTTTGTTTTATTATTATATTGAGGTTGGTGTAGTTATTCTATTCGTTACTGTTGTATAATTTTTTAAATAAAAAGTAAAATAACAAAAGTAAAATTTTTGAATTATTTTTAAAATTTATATGTAAATATCTCTATAATATAAAAACAGCTTTTTATTGATTACTGTATTGAAAAAATACTTTTTCGTTGGTACAATTGTCGCTTTATCGAAGCACGGCGAAAGTGGTACACATCGGAAAGGGGGGCCGAAACACTCAAAAAATCCCTAGTGAACCAAGGGTTAAAGATCAAACGTTTACGAGATATAGACCCGCAAAGTTCCATTTATTGGCAAACGGCGCATGCGGTTTGGCGTTGTGCCTGTCCTCGCTGCGGTCTGCGACGCGACGCGTCCCATTCCCGTGCTCCACTACCCATGCCGCCTAGATGCCTCTGTATCTAGTAAACGTTTGACCTTTGCCTCCTGGTCCATTAGGGATTTTTTGCGTGTTTCGGCCCCCTTTTGATGTGTACCACTTTTGATAAGGCGACAATTTTACCTTTTCGTTTTATTTCTCATGCGCAACATTGGTGGAACAAATTGTGTTCAACATCCAAACTGATTCATAAAAATGAGATGAATATAAATTATTTAAAATTAGATTCTTAGTGGCATGATTGCGTTCATTGCAAAGCCCGGAAAAATGGTACCGATCGATACGTCGGTCGAGACACGCAAAATATCCCTAGTGAATTAGGGATCAAATGTTAACGAGGTATAATTATCGTCTTACCGAAGCACGGCGAAAGTGATACAGATCGAAAGAGGGGTATAAACATTCAAAAAATTCCCTAGTGGATCATGGGTCAAAGGTTAAAGTTTTACGAAATAGAGGCGCATAGGAAGCATAGGTAATGGAGCACGGGAATGGGACGCGTTGCGTCGCAAAACCGCATGCACAGTTTACAACCAACAGAATTTTGCGTCCCTATATCTCGTAAATCTTTGACCTTTGACCCCTGGTCCACTAGGGATTTTTTTGTGTGTTTCGGTTCCCCTTTCGATCTGTGCCTCTTTCTCCGTGCTTCGGTAGGGCAACAGTTGTACTGTTAAGGAGATATACAGGCGTCTAGGCAGCATAGGTAACAATGACGGGAACCGGACGCATCACGCTGTACACCATATAGAGGTGAAGCACAATGTCAAACATAACTTTCAGCCTACAGCGCCGCCAGAGCAGCATAAATGTTTTAACTGAAAACCTGTCTCTCATGCATGATGGTCTCATTTTTTTTCATAATTAACTTCATGCAAGAATTGAACATAGCTGTCGGAGTTAAGCGCATCGCGTTGCAAATTGCAGCGCTGGCGCGACTAACTCCAACAGCTATGTATGTAGTTCGCGACGCAACGCGCACTCCACAGGCAGGTCAGTTCCATTGTTACCCGCGACGCGGTAGTGGCGTTAGCGCTCCTCTGATACGAAAAACAGCTGCTTATGAAATAGAATGTTACACGATTTTTTTATATAATTTCGAATTTGCATATAGAAACTGATTATAAAATTTAGTCCAATGTTTCTTTCATTTACTGAGCGAGTCAAATTTTTAGTTAAGTTTGAATTTATAATCGTCAATTGAGCTTTCGCGTCAGACTCGACGCGCCAATAATGGAATTGTCAATAAAATTTTTTTTAATCATCTTTACTGTTATTGAATAACTAAAACTGACGTGTACATAGAAAACGTTACTCCTTATTGAAATAATAGCGTAATAATGGCAAATATTAGAACTTACTGTATTTTGCAGACTGGCATGTTAAACTCCATCTAAAACTCATTATATCTTTTACGAGTACTATTAAAATTAACATATAAATTATTCAAGCCATTAACGAGTTTTTATGACTTTAAGCACATTCAATATTTACAATTAATTAATTATTTATTCTTGATATGGTTGTAATTGCTAAACTTGGAGAAATTTTCTGAAGTGTAAATTAATCGTAAAGTATAATATTTTATTTCTGTCTCGTTAAAAGACTTTTTATAATGGTCATTCTTCGAAGAACGATTAAATTAGATGTTTATCATATTAGTAGACAAATTGGATGAAATTATCCATATTAATGGAGAATAAACAAAGAAATTTCCCCAATGTTGTTATTGATATAATAAGAAAGTGAAATAATTGAGTATGTAGGCTATGATAGAATTAATGTGTAAAGAACATTAGAAATTGTTGAAAACTTATATATTTTGTTTGATAAAAATCTCTTTGTTAGTTTCATATTATATGATAAAATAAGTTTACTATTTCTTTTGTCTAGTGAAATATGAGAGAGGGGTGTGATCTTTTCACCTTTATATCAAATAGTAAAATCTTATTCACTTACTACTGTTTCCTGATAAGTAGTAACTCTTAATACAATTCATGCCTTTGTTTCTTTACGTATTAATCCTTCATCTATATATATATACTTACAGTTATATTTAAATGTATACATTGAACTGTACAGATATAATAAACATTAAATAATAATTATCCTTTATAATTTCTTATTAATAAATAATTTCCATTTCTAAATAATTATTTTATTTAATTACACATAAGAGAAATGAATATTTTCTTTAATACTTCACATGGAAGTAATGTTGTTTTTAGTTGTTAGAATACTTCATAAAATTCTTTTATGCCATGCAGTCAAACAAAATTAAAATTCTGTTGCCTTACTAGTGATTAAATTTCAACTATGCTTTTGTACTATTGTTTCCTTGTTGGTAGCCACAGCAATGCTAGAACTTTCTATCAGTGTTCTTTATCTTTTACTTGATTTATTAGTAATGTCATTAAATTAGTCATTATTATGGTGAACGTTCAATTTAATAAGCAACGCGTTGCTTATTAAATTGTTAGATTGTTACCCGCGACGCGTTGGGTGACGCTGACGCCACGCGTATTATTGTATTATTGCAGTTTTTTTAAATTAATTAAATAGTTATGTACGCAGAAAAATTTGCACATAACGAACTTAATGATCGTAAAAATTCATACAGAGATTTTTATAATGAACTTAACAATTAGAAATAATTCATGCAAATTGTTCTTGATAATAAACTTAATAATTAGAATAATTCATGCAAATGTCATTAATAATGAAGTTAACAATTAGAGAATTTCATATGAATATCTATGCTATCTAATGAAACAATTTAATAAGCAACGCGTTGCTTATTAAATTGTTAGATTGTTACCCGCGACGCGTTGGGTGACGCTGACGCCACGCGTATTATTGTATTATTGCAGTTTTTTTAAATTAATTAAATAGTTATGTACGCAGAAAAATTTGCACATAACGAACTTAATGATCGTAAAAATTCATACAGAGATTTTTATAATGAACTTAACAATTAGAAATAATTCATGCAAATTGTTCTTGATAATGAACTTAATAATTAGAATAATTCATGCAAATGTCATTAATAATGAAGTTAACAATTAGAGAATTTCATATGAATATCTATACTTATAATTAACTTTAATTATAATTAAAATTATACTGCATTCTTTATCATAATAAAGGATATAAATACTGCAACTTATAATTATAATAAAGGATGATATAAAGAATATTTTTAAGTGATATCTGCATGTCTTCAGGTATTTTTAATAAATAGAAATATATTAATTGTCACAATAATTTCATTGTGATATTAATACTCTAGTGCATAAAAAAGTGATTATTCTTTATAATAATAAACCTTAAATAGATATAGAATGAAGAATATGTATAGTTTCTACTCTACATCTAACGTTGTTGAATAGAAACTATATGTATTCTTCATTCTTTATGTGCATCTACTTTTATTATATCTCTACTACAGATATGTATCATTGCACATGTACGAGTATAGTCTTCATTCTACATGTGTATTCTTCTTACATGCATTAAAAATGCATTATACATGCAATTTTAATGCATGTAGAATGAAGAATACACATTTTTAGTGCATCATGTGTATTCTTCATTCAGAATAGATGTAGATGCACTAAAAATATTTGTTTTGAAGAATATCTTCACACTTTGGACTTTAAACGGGAATTTAAATAAAACTTTTTTTGTTATACATAACGTAAACATGCATTAAATTAAATCCAAGCAAGTTAACATCCGTATATATATATAGTGTTCAGTTGCATCAGTAAATGGATACTTTTAATGACAAACTTTACTAGTTTTAATATAAAAAAATGGATTAAGTTCTTCAACCATAAAACATAATTAAAAGTCGCTAAAAATCTATTTCTTTCCATTTATCTATTTATATAATCGAAATTAGTAATAAGATCTGACGATATTATTTTTCATACACAACATTACACACAAGTTTTTCAATTTTCTTCAATGAAACAATTTTTTTCTCCAGCACATAATTAAATTTTCTGCTGATGGTTTAAAAAGCACATTAAATTCTGTAAAAAAAAAAAAAAAAAAAAAAAAAAAAAAAAAAAAAAAAAAAAAAAAAAAAAAAAAAAAAAAAAAAAAAAAAAAAAAAAAAGAAAAACGTATCTATCGGTTATATTTTAACTTATGTCGTAAAATAAGAACATAAAAAAATAGTGCATTAACTCCCACGTCAATAAAGAAGGAAAACCGTGATGAAATATTTATTAGAATTGTTACTTCTTAGAACTAAAAACGCAAAAATAAGGAGGACAAGCGTAATAAAGATTGAAAAACAAGAGCAGTTCAATGTCAAAATGGTTTTAAGAGTCTGTTCTAGGTAACACTATAACTCGGTGTGATTGATAGTACTGTACTTTATTAACACCGAAGCAAAAAAAATAGTAAAGTTTTGTGTAAACCTTCTAAGTGTAGCAGGACTTCCCTTCTTTGTCAAACGATATCAGGGGTTAAAGTTCGGTCGTTACTCTACTGATGGGGTTAAGCGATCTCATCCTTTCAACAATATCCGGGAAACGGGGATCCTAGTTAATAAAAACCAGAACAGAGACTATCGGTGATTGTTATCTTTAACACAACGCAATTTATATATATTTGACTGCAACGTCACTGAGCGATAATAGAAACGATAGCAATCTATCAAAAGTTTACTCATTCACTCAAGTTAGCCATAAAAGTCATTTTTAATCAGTTTTAAATTGAATAAAGAGCTATTGTTAACCACGTAGCCATTGTGATCCAACAGATCGGCGACGTAATAGGTCGTTTAGTTGACTTCATGTTAATTATTTTAATTCTGACTTATCTCAGTTTTATTCATTCTTTTTTTGAGAAAAGCACTATGGTTTTAATTTTTTCAACTCAGATATAAAAAATCATCTGAATTAATCCGATTAATTACAGCTGACTGGCTATATAAATAATTTGAATTTTTTATGATGATTTATTGGTGCGTTTAAATCTGGTCATATAGCTGATTGGCTATAGTATTTTTTATATAGACTGTATAGTTATTTTTATTTAATTAAATAATTAAATCAGATTAAAATCAAGGATTACAATATTATAATTTCATGCCAACTCAGATATAACGAATCATCTGAATTCTAATGAGGAAAACTTAATTGTTAAGTTTCCTCATTGAAAGCAATACCAGAGATGTTTGAACTATGCAATTATACATTCATATCCTTTAAATTTAACAACAAAAAGAGATTTGATGTAATTTTAAAACTGAGTAAAACAACAGTTGTTAATCGAAACCTTTAGTTATCGTTTTTCCTCAGTAGATAAAGAAATAACAAGTTTTTCAAATGAATTTTGCATTTCTTCCCGTACTACGTACTTTTCCTCTCAACTCTAAGGTAAAACTTCTCTGAGAATCGAAAAACTTACTACATTGTGATTAATAACTTTAATTTTAATTAAGCGAAATGGATGTTAGTGTACGTCTTTACGATGCAAGTGTTTATTATTTGTTTCCAAAACCTAACGGAACGTGTCCATAGTTTCTATCCGACCTTGTTGCATTATTAATGACTAAGGGTGACAAGGTTAGTAAACTTAATTAGTCATGACACATTGAAGGTTATCTGCCTTCGACATCTAAGATCTCCTACAGACATAAAGACATAGCAGGTAGACTCAACCATATGAGAAAACTTTATTCTCCTATTAATGATCCTTATAAATATTCTGAATAGCAGATCTTCCTCCCTTTCATTGGTGAAAGCATGTAAGAGCACGCATATTTTTTAACGACGAGAGACGTCCTCCCTTTATGTTGCGTCTGTTATGACGAACCAATTTTATATATTTTTTTTTCTTTTTTTTTTTTTTGAGATTTAGACATCTCGAGTAATCAATGGTGGAGGAGTTCACTGACCGCCTCCCCTCGGATCGATACAATATGTAGGTCACGGACAAAATAAACTCTCCCAATTTCACAAACCAGGTGAAAATCCATCCATCATATCTGCAATGCTTTTCACGTACATTGACAGATTCTATAAGAACAAACGTATCTATCATTACAATTCCTCAAATTTTTATAAAAATAACAAATTTTTTTAAAGAATAAGGTCAGTGAATTTGTTAGAAATTACAGCAAAATTTAGAAAATCCTTGTTCCTATAAATTATAATAATGTAATCCTTGATTTTAGTCTGATTTACTTATTTTAATTAATTAAAAATAACTGTAGCCAATCAGCTGTATGAACAGATTTAAATGGACCAATAAATCATCATAAAAAAAATTCAAATAATTTTTATAGCCAATCAGCTGTAATTAATCAATTTAAAAATTTCCAATCGATTTAATTTAATTAAAGAACCGATTTTCTTTCATGAAAAATAATTTTTAATTATTGAAAACATTAAATTTGCATAAAATATTTGCAAAAATTACTTTATGAATGGTTTCGAAACATTCATGAATACATTAAGCTCAAAAATTTTATACGTCATATACGTATGTCATGGACTTTCATACCAACCGCTTTAATCAATATTAGCGAACAATGTTAAGGTTACATTCCTTAAAATATAAAATATTTAACCTTCATAACAACTTAGACAATGTTTATCAGCCTAGTTTCTTAAAATAATTAAACCGAGAGTCTAAATTTCAAGTCGGATCCGATAACTAAATATAATTTACATTTTATTATTAAGTTATACTGAATTTACCAGTTTCGCGATGTTACTCATTTACGTAATGTAAAACACTAGCAACGGTAGTCGAAACAAAAAAAAATGCATCTCCGTAATATTCCTCGTTACGTTAATGCCACGTGATTGCCGTGACAAAACGTTATTTCTGTCACGTGATCCAATTATAAATAGAAACACGTGGGCGCCATGTTCTAAATATAGAAAGCAAGTATCGACTCGACTAACGTGTAACAGACTGTCATTCATAGTCAAGCGATTTGAAATCGATTTTTAAATAAATCTAAAAACCGTAATCGATAATTTAAATTAAACGACCGTTATTTTAAACAATAGGTTTTTAAAAATAACCAATCGGGCTCGAATGATAAAAATTTTAACCAATGAGCGAAGTAATTAACCGTTTCGTGTCTAATTTAACCAATAAATTTAAAATTTAAATTTGAAAAGAACCAATTGCCTTCTGGTAAATATATTTATACTATACTGTATTTTTTTTTTCTTTTTACTGTTTTAATTCAGAAATTGCTGTTTTATATAGGTCGCGATTTCTTATATAAATTATCCCGAGGGTGAAATTAAGTTTCGGTTCACGGATCATCTTTTATAAAATTATAAAAAAAAAAGAAAAACAAATATACAGAAATAAGTCATTCAACCGAATTTTAGTATAGAAATCATCGTTTACGGCGAAACAGCGTTAAAAAAATGCTGGGACTAAAATCATGTTCATGCAGAGTTCAACCACTGATATAAAAATTTTGTCCTATTTTGGGAAATAAATGTTAACTTATGGTATTAATTATGCCATGGTGGTATCCGTAACACGAGAATGAGTCATTAATTATTACCCAAAAAAAAATTTATCTTCCAGGTATTTTGCTGTCGTTAAGATGCTTTTAATTAGTTCCCTGTTTGATTAATAAAATCCGCATGTTTAGTAAGTCTCAAGATCGATTACAAGGGATCAAACAGATACCGATCTTGTTGCTCACGCTGTTAAAATTCTGCACGGCACTGCTGCAATAATATGCAAAAACCGTAATTGTTCATATGGAATTCCCTGTTTTTAAACAATACTTACGCAGCTTATAGAGAATATATAATTGTAGACATGCCAAAGAGAAGGTCGAGGATGCCAACAAAATTGTCCCAATTCTTTATGGTGCAAGTTTTCCCGTGAGAAAAAAAAAAAACAAAAGCGAGGAGAGAAACATTACGTTGCAGGTAACTTAAGGGGGAAAAAATTAAGAAAGTTCTTGGACCCTGATCTATAAAATACGCTTTTATTGAGATTTTTATAAAAATGCATGATAATAGCTCATATATTTTTGAAAAATTTGCAAAATTATCTTACGAAAGTTCGTTCACATTTTTCTGTCCTCAAAAATTTAAATAACTTTTTCTTTAAAACAAATGGTTATCGTGAACAACAAATTATGAAACTGAAATCTGGACATTTATAGGACTGGCGTAGGTGTGGGTGACTTTCTCGTACCCCCCTTTAATTTCCTCGTGCTGTTGTGGGTAGTGAAAAACTGTGATAAAACTATCACAAAACGTATAATTTTTCCTCTTCGAATGCAAAACATTTGCCCACAATTCAGGAAGGATTTTTGCTGTGTCATAATCTAGAAAATTAATTAGGCTATTGTCGTTCGGCTCCATTCTGTGTACATTTATGGATTCCATTTTTTTGGTGAAGTATTTGATAATTGTTTTTGTGAAATACAATCGTTGGTCAAGGGCTCTAGTGTGAGTCATACATCACTGGACGATTTTGAAACTTAATCTCTTTATTTTTTCGTTTTGGGACGATTTTAAATCATTTTCCTGTCACCCCCGACTCTCATGTACAGTACGGCGATGGACCATACTGACCCCATTTTGAAAGTGTTCAAGATTAACCGGTTGGATTTAATGTTAAGGTGCTAACACATACTTAAGATTAAATTTAAAACTAGCCTGCACGAAATCAAATTAATCTTTAGACCCAATTTTTTCTGGCGGGATAATTGGTTTGCATTTGTAATTTTGCCGAAACTTGTAAATATAAGTTATCAAACGTGTATATTGTTCCTCTTGTGGAACTGAGGCCCAGTTTTCGGTTCAAAACACGACTAGGATCTTTAGAAATTATAGTGTAACTATACTGACCCGGCTTGTCCAATTATATTAGAACAGAAAGCGTATTGTTTCTACTTTTATGTTAAATGGTCAAACTTAACCCCTTGTTGCGAAATAGTTTAAGAATAACAACCATGGAAGAATAGGAACAAGCAAATACAACTTCATTTCATAATTTTTAATCGTATTATTGAAAAACTATCTAGATTAAAGAGCGATGAATGCACAGATGCACAAGTGACCTAGAGCTTGTAGTTTTCTCCCCCCTCAAGGTCGACCTTTATGAAAAGCTAGGAAAATATACCTTGGAATTAATTTATTAAAAAATAGCAAAAACTGCTCTCGTTCCCGTAAACTTTATGCATATTTAAACTTTATGCATATTTAAACTTTAAAAACCTATGTAAATTATGCATAATTTATTTTCAAACTTCTAGTTATTCACTTCTGAATATTTAGCATTCAAGTATCGTTTATTCGTGTGGTAAACAGCTACGTTTCTGCTTTAATATTGGCTTCATTATCATTTATTTGAATGATTGAATGTTGTTAATCGAATAAACGATATCCTAATTTGGAAATTTTTTTTTCCAGCTCTATCGTGCTCTGCGAGTTACTTCACGCAAAAAGTGAATCAGATATTGCTTCATCACCAGAATTATGCTGATGGTTCACTATAGATCATCATCCTAATGTATGTAATGGATAATCATTCTTGGCAAAATTTATATTACGCATCAATCAATTCCGAGAAATTTGGAAAGGTTTCAGGACTTGGCATGCGTACAAAAATAAAAAAAAAAAGTAAAACTGGTTAAACGAGAGATTTCCTTACTTTGACGTTTTATAAACTTTTTAATCCTTTTACGTCAACGGTATAACGAGTGACCTTGTTATTTTGCATTCCTTTACATCTTCGAGATAGACATTGATAATTTTTTTTGCTTTAATTTTTCGTTTAGATCCGATTTCAACCATTTTATGTTTGAGATCGTGTTACCCAGGCACAAACGTGATAATAATAAAATATATCCAACAATTATTATTATTTTTATTATTGAAATGGTAATTTCTGACATGTCACTTTATCTTCAAGGATAAATATATTTAGAAAAATTGCATAAATCGTCAATAGATTGCATTTTATTGCTTTCCTATTTTTATTTGTTGTTTTCCTTAAAATGATCAGGTTAAGTTTAATATTATTTTCCTTAAACATAAATTAGTGTTAATAATAGGTAAAATACGAAAGTGTGAACGGTATAAAGTTACTTTTCATGTGGCAAATGCACTTTAACCTCACGCTTCTCTAAGAAAGTATTATAGGAGATAGTCTAATCTTAACATTCTCATATGATAAGATCTGATAATCTGTGATAAGAAGTATCCCCACAAAATTCCCCTAAGAAACATAGAACTTCTGTAAGAAGCTTTTATGTTTCTTGGGGGATGCTTCAGGGCAAGTTTCAGCTTATTTTTCAGTATGAAAGCTATCACTATGCTATATGCATCGATACTCTTCACTCTACGGCAGCTGGGAACTTGTTTCTCTGATTTCAAACTAGATTTTGAGAGCGAAATTCTCAAGTTTAGGATTGTTGTTTATTTTTCTTGACAAGGTTTTAAAATTATGGCACTCATAAAACAAGTTAGAACGAATTATCGGTTCGCAACATAATGAAGCAATAATTTTCAGAAAAATACTCCAAATTTTGATTTCTTATGAGAATGATTTCTGATATTTTCATCATTTTAGCTTGTCAAGAGAACAATATATGTGCAATATAAAGCAAAAACTGAAATATGAGCAATTCATTCTGTTTTGTTCTTTATTTTGTATCCAATACAATAAAAATTGCAAAAATTTCTACAGAAAGGGAATGAATAGTTTGAACTAGAATCTTGGATAATCTGGTTTCCGTCTGCTATTTGTTGAGGACCCATTTTTAAATCGTGTTTCTGCAGCATGCCAAGAGATTAAGATATTCTGTTTCTAACGGTTTTTCTCGCCTAGTCGGATTATATCGGAAAAATCTAATTAGTATATTCGAGGTGGAGTGAGGAACGTGGACTAGTTACCGAATAATCGGGTGTCTCTTCTGATATTACTGTTAGTAAGGCGTGTTTAAAGACCCATTTCCGGGCGTTTTATTGTTTTTTTACAGCCTGCTAAAAGAATCGGGCATCCTATTTTTTTAATTAAAACTGAAGCAATTGTTTCTAATAGTTTTCCTTCCTAGGCTGTATCACATTATGCAAATAAAATCTCAAAAATCTCATTAGTTTAGACAAGGTGGAGTGCGTAACGTAGACAACTTACTCCTCCTTTTTGGCGCCGCTACTCAGGTGTGCCAAGTTGTTATAAGATCGGAACAGTTACTCCTTTAGCGGTTAAAAATATAAAAAAAAAACTTACAAAAATTTACTATATTACTCTTCACCCAAATAGGACCTCTTAACACATGTTTATATTGCGTCTAGTTTGGGGAGAAGTGCAGTCGTTCTTCAACCTTTAATAACAATGTTCAGCTTTGACGAAAGGTGTGATTAGTCGCGACAAAATGGATAGTTTATACTGAGCAAATAATACACGTTTAGTTCTTTCTCAACAGCACTTTTACTTTTTTCTTGTATCGTTTGATACAGTGTAGATTTGTTTTTGTTGTACGAGGTTGGGAAAATTGTGTTAATTCCGGTTACGGAATAAAGTAGTCAGTCAACATGCAGCGTAAAATTCGCTTTGAGATGCGACGCGAAATCATGTAACAATAAAAAAGCATCTTTTGTGAAAACCATATTTATACAAATTTTCAAAACTTGTATAAATAAATTGTATGCTTATTGAAAGTTTTGCACAAGCAAACTATGTAAAATATGGTTTAAAAATATCTACAGATTCTTTTTTATACTATATGAAAAATATCTTTTTTTTTATTTCTTTATTTATAAACGTAATTAATTGAATAAGAAAAAGCGCTGTCGTGTGCGATAAATCGCTATCACGCTACGACATAACAGCGATTTATCGCACGATTTTTATAATCGATCATATTTCCATTACGCACAAAATAAATGACACACGATCCTAAATAGTAAAAAAACATTATCATCTAATAATAAAAAACATCTTTTGTGCATATTCATATTTATACAATTTTTCAAACTTGTATAAATAAATAGTATGTTTATATCAAGTTTTACATAAACTATGATTTTAAAATATCCACGGATTCTTTCTTACAACTACATTAAAACATTTTGTTTATTTATTTATAAACGTTTGTAGTTAGAGAAAAATTGCTCTTGTGTGCGATAAATCGCTATCACGCCGCGATATAACAGCGATTTATCGCACTATTTTTAAAATCGATCATATTTCTATTTCGCACTAAATAAATGACATACGATCCTAAATAGTAAAAAAGTAAACGTCATCATCAAATTTCTTCGATTTTTAACTAAGCGGATATACTTTCCTAGAAATTGGGGCATGTTAATGCCACTTTTCTCATCTGTGAGATAGCATCGGCGGAGGAGCAGTTGCGGTTATGATAGGAGGAAATCTCCCAACTACACTGTGTCCTGAATGCTGATGGGATTTACCTGTTATGAAGTTCTGTCTGTTAAAATATTAGTTATGTCGTATAGGTCACATTTTTCATGCATTTCGAATTTTTTTTTCTTTACTTTCTTCCTGTTCGTCGCAAAATAAGCCTTCAAGATACGTCTAGATAGTGTATCAAGCTGAATTGATGGCATTATATTCATCGTAGGAATTATCTCTTCAGTACTTAAACAAACATAATTATTAATCAATTTTATAAAAATACTTGTTAAAATTTTCTCAGATGATCCACCCATCAGAGCGTTCTCACATATTCATTCAAACTATCCAATTTATCTTATATTTATCTAATTTTTTGATGAATCTATGGTTTTATAATAATTTTTTACACAGATTTTAAATGTCAAAGTGAATCACGATCATTTCACTTTATGGGACGTTCATTTTTTAAGAAGGTAATATGCTAATCACATATTTATGAATATTGCGATTGGACTAAGGACGTTCAGCCAACTTACCTTGAAAAGAGTTTTGAATGTCATAAATTTACCTACGTCGCGGGTTACGAAAGTTATTTTTATTAACATGTCAGCCTACTTATTTAATTAACAGAATTTTTTTTTGTAGTTTTTTCTCCCAGTACTTCTTAATTTATTAATATATATATATATTTTTTTTTTTTTTATTTCCAAGATAGCGTGTTGAGATTTCCTGATTTTAAAACAGGTAAATTTTCCAAAAATATAATAAATTTAGCCTTTCTCAACCGGAATTTTAATCATAAAACTGCAGTTTTATTATTCAACCTGTTTACAAGTAAAGAATAGTGATTGTCAAAACAAAAATTATAAAAGATAATGAAACTCTTCATTGCATTAAATTTATTTCCAGTTTGGTTTGATGCAATAAAACTTGACTTACTTTCAATGATCAATGAACTTTAATAAATTGTATCACTAGACAATTGAAAAAGCTGTTGCTTTTAATTGTTATTGATTATCCTGGCTAGTAAGCGATGCGTCGCGTCGCTATGTCATTGCGATCGATATATCTCTCGCCACGACCTAGCGATGCGATTTTTTTGATATTTGCCTACAAAAAAGGATTTTGCATGTTTCTCGCTATCTCGCCAAATCTGGCTTCATAAGTAAATAAGCTATTTATTTATGCGAATTTATTCAAGGACAAATGTATGTTATTGATGAACTTAGACTGTTTTGCGTTTCATCGCAAGAATCGGCGTGACGCGATTCGTGCAAGTTAACACCGCAAGTTTCTTAACCACGTTTCTTACGCCATTTTTAACAGTCCAATCTGTGACTTCCTTATCTCACCTTCATAAATTATGTCAATCGAGATTATCATGATTCATCGTCAAGATATTTTATGTTTTGCATTTGTCTACTTTGTGGTAGGCCTTACTTATGTACGTCTTAATAAACCAATTTGTATTCGGTATAAATATGCAATATATACAAATCCAATTATGGCATAGTTTTGTTTAATACTTAAAAAAATGCTTACTTCTCTAAATGGTTTACATCAAAAAAGTTTTAAACCTTTTTAGATGCAAACCATTTTGAAAAGTAAAAAAAATTACTTAAGTATTAAGTACAATAAAATGACTATTTTAATGTTTTTGCTAGACGGAAACGATTATTCCAGAAAAGGCGCTGTCCTTTTGGAAACGTTTCAAAAACACTACTGGTAGATCGATGGAACATAAACACGCATTCACGTGACAATCTTTACTTTTTAGGATGTAATCTATTCTTTAGTACATCAAAAGCAAAAATTTATAACTGGTATGCTGCAGAATAAGCCCATTACTTTCTTGCATACAACACAAGCCCTTATAAACAGTGTAACATTATTGTAGATCGATCTACATTGATCCGTGCATCCATGAAATGCTAATAAAAAATCCCCAAACGAATGCATCACTTTAATATAAGTGGAGTGATAAAGTATGTATGTCAGCAACATGGAAAATGCAGTAAAAATTTCGGCCAGTTTCCATTTTCTTAAAGAAGAATCCAGGCGGAAGATATTCGTGAAAACTACCTGAAAAAGTAATAAAAAAAGGAAATGTTTAATAAATTTTACAAGTGGCCAAAAACGAATAAAAATTAATAACTGCGAGTCTTCAAAGAAACGCATTTAATTTAATGATACTTAAAAGTGATAACATGTACTTGAATTGTTTAGAGAAAAACCTTCAAGATTGTTTCCAAGTCTCTTCACGTGACATGTGTAACCCTTTAATGACCTAATTTCTGGTCGGGGTTGGTACAAGGCGTCCTTGAGTGGGTGCCGTTTCTTGGCAATGGTACGCCAACATTACTTTTTAAGGTGCTTGCCACTCACGAGGAAGTTACAGGAATATATACTAATTTGGATACTATCGAAGGAAATATTAACGAGTTCAAAATCGAACGTTGAATGCACTTTTTAAGTTGAGAAAAACAAGTTATTTTTGTAAACAACGTATGCCCTTCAGATTTGCATATTAAGCGACGCTCGAAATTTAAACAAGTCGTGAGTTACTTGCGGCTAATGTTACAACAATGAATTCTTGGCATAGAGATTCCGATTTGGTGGAACAGCTGATGTAGCTTACGAAAGCCAAGCGGGAGATATCTTCTCTGATTATCTCTACTCTCTGGTTGATCCTCAATTGAATTTATTCCTGAAGCACATCTGATGAGTTATACGATAGGAAAATAACAGGAAAACATTAAACAAAAGTTAGATTAAAATACAATATCTCATTGCTCTTGAGGCACCCTACATCCGGATTTTATTCTCGACGTTTGTTAAATCCCAAATTTATTGCATTCCTATCAGAAACGTGAATCCATCTAAAATGTCATCTCCTACTTTAGACTTTTAAACAGTAAAATGCAATATGAAAGTTTTTCAAGTGCATTTAGTAAAGTAGCAATTGCAAAATCATCTCGAACGATGAAAAATCGCATATTGTAGCTGATGCATTTAAACATTTTTAAAACTACAATCTAAATACACGAGAAAGGATAAGGTTCTTTCCATAATAGACAACAAAAGTGGTTATTTCTCAACGAGGAACTGATTTTCATTATTTCATACATAGTCACACAAATTCGGTACATACACACAAAGCTACTTTCTCCACACCTATTATGAAGTAACTGTCAACTGATGTCAAGGTAACTCTGCTATTCTCCAACAACAAAGAGATGCATTTTTGTAAAAAGGTAAAAGACTTCCAAAAAAGTGCAAAATTTTTCTTTCGCAAAGGGGTTAATGTCCAAAACGGGAGAGAGAGAAAGCGATAGACAACACCTCGAACTTTATGTGGAAGGACGCAAGAACCTCTTAATCTTACTCTAACCCACATTTTATCATGTAAAAATACTCATTTATATTCTTGTGCAGTTTCGGTCAAAGACTTTTCTCGACAGTTAAAAGATATTTATTGACAAATTTGTCATCCTCTCGGGTCAAGGATTCATTAACTAAAAAAGGAATGCTTTTTCGAAAGTAAATCTAAATTACTTAGATCATCTACATTAAATACTTATTTTCATTGTTTTTAACTTCGTTATAGACCGTTAAACTGTCGTTGCTTCTGCTATACCGTTACAGTTGCGCACGATTGCTCATGCACGTAAGAGTGTTTCTATGTTATGGTGTTAGACAAAGCAGAAAGGAAGTTAAACAATATTCCACTTTGTACTCAATCAGATATATCTCAATACTTGATCCACTTCTGAACTCTCAGCAGGGACAGAGGTCCACGACTTTAACGTTCTTTTCTTTCGGCGTGTGAAGAAGCATTACAGTTCCCGTGCTACAACAGTAACAATGCTGAACGGGCATTTGTATCTATGCAACTGTGCCAACTTTCTCTGGTGGCGATTTTCCACATGAATTAAGTTTGTAAAGAACTCGACCCTTTCTCTATTAGTCTGAAATATTAAATCCGGAATATATAGCAAAAATTAAAACTAACTCTAAATGCAAATTCTGGAAAGAAATTGTAAATAAATAATTTTCAATATAAACTCTTCAGCCAAACTTAATTTTAGATTATGTAAGAAATCTGAGAAATTATCAGATATTCTAGATTTGCAGCAAAATCTGAGAGATGAGTAAATATTCTAGATCTGCAGAAAAATCTGAAAGATGAATAAATATTCTAGATGTGCAGTGAAATCTAATTGAATATTCTAGATCTGCAGCAAAATCTAATCGAATATTCTAGATCTACAAATAAATGTAAATATCGTCAAATATCATTCTAGATCACCCAACTAAATCTAAAGATGATCGAATAATAATCTAGATCTGAAATTAAATCTAAAGATAATTAAATATCATTCTAGATCTCCAATTAAATCTAATGATCAAATAATGTAGAACAAATCTAATCATGATCAAACATCATTCTCGATCTACAACCGAGGCGGAGATATTATTTATCAGATCTAAATTATAATTCTGTAGCTAATTATAAAATGTGATTAAATACAAATTAATTTAATCTAATCTAATACTTCATATATCAAATTTAATAATAGATGTGCAGAAAAATCAAAATATTTAATCTCGACTAAAGATATATTCTAGATCTGCAGGAAATTGTCAGGAGATCGTATCAAGATACTTCACGTAAATCAGAAACCGTTTGGAGAATTTTTAAATAGCCTCTTAATTTTATTTTTTTCTTGACTTTTATCTCAATGGGGAGAAGTGAAAGCACGTGACCTGCCTGTATCACCACTTTCGACTGTCCCGCTCTTTACAGAAACAATCCCCTTTCGAGCCCTCCAGGTCTTAAATAGGTTGCAACAACTTCCTCTCTTATAAAAATTCATATCTAGATTGAAAGAACAGGAAATTGTATAGGTAGATGAAATGGCGAGGTGCAGTTTACGCTATCACAATAAAGACAAACGTTTTTTGTCAATGGAATCGTCCGGTACGTTGCGGGAGAGTGACGACCCTACCCCCTCCCTATTAGTAGGTTATCTGAAAAATACCTGCAGCCTACGCAGCGAGGCGGGTCTGCTTGGATCAGATCAACCCAACTGGAGAATTAGGGTGGAGATGTTGCCCGCAGCGTGAGGGGATGCACTGATTTTTTTTTCATCCTAAACTTTTACCGAGTCCCACGTCGTAGTTTTCAAGATCATTGAAGACGCAGATCAATTAGGGAATTAATGATACTGAAGTTAGATGCACAGTAAAGCGTTAGATTAAATGGTGTATTTTTCGAGGCCACAGGGCCTCAGACTACTGTCTAGAAGAAACACACAAAATGTATAATAAAATTGAATTTTGTAATGAATCCTCTTGAACGCATTATGAGCTTGCGTGTAAAATAAGAGTCGCGATATCAGATAGATAATCGCAGATTTTACTGTAGCGATTTATCGCTACAGTAAAATTGCGATTTTTGACCGTGTGAGTTTTCAGACTTGAATTTTTCTCCCATTCTTGGAGAACAGAACTGGTTGACTTGGTGGAGAAAAGTGGCAGATGCGAAAGGTCGACCCGTGACCCGACTCGAACGCAAATTTGCCCTTTGATTAAACTGTCACGTACAAAATAACTTTGATTCAACTCTGGCAGACGGGCATACTCGCGTAAAATTAAAGTAAAAATCACCGCAGCTGCTGCTGCCTTATCAATATTTTATGCAAAATTCCGATACGTTATCATTGGCGTGGCGATTTCTGAGTGGCACAACCCATCTGGAGATGGTATTCGGTGTGCCATCTACATTAATGGATAGCAGATGCATTTTTATGTTCGTGTCGATGCGCTCATTGCTCAAATTTGGTCATGATTCCAGTCGGCATTTTGAAGGTCACCGAAGGGCTCTCGTGTATCGCAGGTGCTGGTTGACGACTTTCTCTTGACTTACGAACTTTCGCTTTATTTATTTTGGGCCAAGGAAACTCTCGTGCTCGGATTATTTTTTTCCCACTTCCATAATCCATTATGATCCTTATAAGGTGCAAACCCTACTAACCTATATAAACAAACGAAAGTTTTCGGGGTTAAGTTTGTTTTCATTCAACCTGAATGGGTCAATCGTATGTCAATTTATAGAATTGCTACCACTCAATGAGTTTCGACTCTGTTTCTGGAGCGATGTTCATGCTTCGATTAACTTTTCCTACATTCGAATAAAAGTTCTAGGTTATTCGCATTGCTGCAGCGCTTTTTCTGTTCAATACAAACTCTTTAATAGGTTTTTTTACTGTTAAGGGAGATAACCGAAAGTTATAAAACAAGAAGAAAAATCTAGGTTTCTTTGGCATCATTTTTGTAATCATTCTTGAGTTTTTTGTTCGCGAAAAGTGAGTTTCGCGAATAAAAAAAAACGTATTCGAACTTTCCCGAAACATGGTCAACAAAAAACCTTTGTTGCAACGAAGAGTGATGCTCCACTTCTACATTTTCTAAATAACTAAAGGTTATCGTCCCTTAACAGCTAAAATCTAGTGTATTTTTCTTAAAAGTAATAATGCCAAGTGTTCTTTTGTATGCCTATTGCATACAGGAGAACACTGTGTTGAGATCTACGATAAAAAAAGCAATAATTCAAATATTTTAGTTATTTATAACGTAAAAATTAAAAAAACTGTGTGTTTTTGACACATCAGTTAGGTGTCGTGCAAAAGGTTTTACAACAATACGTTGTAGTGTCTGCTAAAGACCACGTGTCTTTCTTTACAGGTACATTACACAGATCGTCTGTAAAACACCACTCAGCATGGTCTTTTTTTAAAGTATCTGTATTTTTGACACATCAATCAGGTATCATGCAAAAGGTTAGTTTTTACAATACGTTGTAGTGTCTAATAAAGACCAAACACGTGTTTTTCTTTACAAGCACATTATACAGAATGTATATAAAACACCACTTAGCGTGGTCTTTTTTTAAAGTATCTGTATTTTTGACACATCAATCAGGTATCATGCAAAAGATTAGTTTTTTACAATACGTTGTAGTGTCTGCTAAAGACCAAACACACGTCTTTCTTTAACAGGTACATAACACAGATCGTTTGTAACACACCACTCAGCGTGATGTGTCTTTTTTTAAAGCTAGTGTTATTATTTTAAGACCTCACAAGTAGAAGTGTTTGCAGTGTTTTTTAAAGTGTTTATTTCTCTATATCACTAAATTGTTTTCTCAGCTATCAAACACATAAAGGACACAAGATAAAGCATTCGAATCAATGGCATTTTTTATTTTTTTTTCATCGCAAGTAAAATGTTACAACGCTAATATACAACATTACAGTTAGTTCTATTTTTTGTTTTTTTTTTGTTATTACACACAAATATGAATTGTCATCATCATAATCATCATTTTATCTCATCCATAACAGTTATCTTTGTATAAACGCAAAAAATGAAACAGATTCGCTGTTCCCCTTTTGTTTTTTTTAATAATCTTCAAAATCTTCCAAAAATTTCGATATAACACTACTCATCAAAAATTTGACTAGTTCAAAACATTTTTTAACAACTTATATATAATAGCGAAAAACCTTGTGTAAAAGTCTTTGTTTTCGTATTCTTTTGAAACCGATCAGTAACAGCTTCAGAAGGTAAGGCACCTATCACAGTTACAATCCAACCAAACGTTAACAGAGGGGGAACCACCGCCACGTCGCATCCTAAAACCACAACACTAGCAAAAACTTAATACCCAACAACGCTGGCTGTTAATGCAAGTTTTTAACTAATCCGCCATGTCACCAAACATGCAATTGTTTGTTTTTTTTTTTTTTTTTTTTTTTTTTTTTTTTTTTTTTTTTTTTTTTTTTTTTTTTTTTTTTGATTAGCTTCGAAATTTAGGATATGTTAATCGTGTAAACTTCGTAACAAAAGGGGCAAAAACGGGTACCTTACCTTCATTAGACTTTACCCACGGAATGTTATTTTTATACGTGTTCATTCCTAATTCGGTTCCGTTGACACTTACACGAGAAAGAAAAAACTGACAACGTTCGAAAAAAACCTATACAGTTCAACATTGCACAAACAACAACCAACCATTCATACTATGTTTTTTTGGCAAAAAATGGTGCGGTAAACTGCAACTCATCCTCTCGCTCTCCTGTTTTTTCTTTCTTATTTATCGCGCAACGTTTTTCTCAAAAAATTTCGCAAAAAAAAACAATTCCTGTTTTTAGTTGTGTGCTTACAACTAAACAGAATGAGCGTGTGTTTTGCACCCCACGTAAAAGTGGACAAAATATCAAAAATGGAATGTTTTCAGTTACGTCGTTAACATACATTGCAATCTCGCAGCTATTCACAACGATGTTGAGGTGAGACATAGCATCTAGTCGATAGTTCACGATCATGCCGTCTCACCTGAATGTTTTCGTTTTATCGAATTTGTATTCTATTTATTTTTTTTTCGAAAGAAAAATAGTTTTTTTTATTTATTTTTCGCTTCTTGCGCAGGTACTAATTCATCACAGAAGCTTGACGGATGGCATTGTGGCTACGTTTAGAAGGGGGAGGAAAAAAGAATGGTTTTTGTAGCGCAACTAACGTTTTCGGATCACAACCAGTTAAACGAAAACGGGAATTTGAAAGATTGTCGATGCGCGATTGGACATCTCAGTTACGCCAAGTTCGTAGAGGTATCTTGGAAGGTGACATTCCCATTGAGTCCTTTCGGGTGTTGCCACGCTGATCGCTTTCGTCGTCCAGGCTGGGTTTTCCGTTCTCCATCTTCTTCTTGTACTGGTTGATGAGCAACTCCATCCTCTCTAGAATTTTCTCGTCCGAGTCCAAGTTATCGTCCCTCAGCATTTCTTCTAGAAGGGGAGATATCTGCTTGGACCTGACAGGACTACTCACTGCAATAGAAGGGTTCTCGGGGCTTCTCAGTTTGGGGGTGGTGGCCGGACTCTTCCTCAGCCTGTATGTCTCCCTGACCACGCTGGGTCGCGGCGAACGCTGTCTGAAGGTCCAGGTTTTGTTACCTGTGTCTACTTTTGGCCGTGGATCGGACATCCTTAAATTACGACACGAGTAACGGCCTGGGCCTTGTCTGGACAGGACGGGATTATCTTCTAGCTCGTCGTATGTCTGCGATTGGCTTCTAGGCATAGAACCTGTTCCCGTCGATGCCCTTCTTCCCTTAACTGGACTTTGATTAGGGGAAGCCCCTCTGGAATAGCTGTTGTAGTGGTGATCGTTTCTACGCCCGTTGAAGCTGATAGTATACAAATCTTCCGAGCTTTGAGCCTTCTGATAACAAGATAGCTTTCTTGCGGGAGGATCTAAGCAAGGAATGCGCGACTTAAATGTTTTCGTGTCGCCATCGTCGCAGGTAGAGCGTCTCCGCCCCGTGTATTGATTAAGTTCTTCTATGGAGCTGGCATCTTGCGAGGACGGTCTGGAGCCCTGAGAATACCTCCAGTAGAAAGGATCCTCATCATAATCCACACTTCCTCTGCTGGTTTTACGAGGCACACTCCTGCGTCGTCCCTGAGTGCGGCCCTCGCCCTCTGACACTTCCGAAGAACTTTCGGCCGACATAGGGTGAGGGCAACCGTTAGTTTTGATGCGGGGTGTGGGACTGTCGTCCCTAGTGTTGACACTAGTACTCGAAGCTGAGGAATCATCGCTGCAATGGGAATTTCGAGAAGGACCTCGAATTGGATAATCTCGATTGTCCATTTCCTGATGTGAAGATCTTCTACGAACTTGGGGAGATGTCGGAACGCTAGCGGGTTTATCACCTCGGACCAGTCCTGGTATGGTAGATCTGCAAACATTAAAAGCGTTCTAATTAGAAATTATACTTTTTAAAACCCTCAGGGGGCTTCCTAACCAAGGACGAAAGTACCAACCTGTTGTAAGTGACCTGCATCTGGGGTCCGTATTTTCCGGGGGACATGCTCAACTTAGCAGAGGTCGAAAACCTGTGACCTGTAAAGGGACAGAAAATAGTTAGAGATCTGCAGAGATCGTAAATGTCACATACTGAGCTAGATAAAGAATTGACTCACCTGAACGACACCTGCACGGATCGTGTTTGTCCAGGTAGTGCTCGAGGGTGTCCCAGCCACCTCCTACTCTAACCATTACGTGATTTCTTAAAATCTGTAGGGAAGAAAAATGTAAATGTAAGTGATGCAGATAAAATAATCATACCGTCCCAAAAATTTATCCCAATTTTCTTTATCTTATTACTAGATATCTGGTGATGTATAACAAGCATCCGAACACTTTGAACGGCATCACGCAGGAGTGAACATACTTCTGCAATCCTGAAAATGTAGGAATCCGAAATATTCGTGTTAGTATAAATCTTACCAACTGGAAATTTGTCTTTCTCTCTTTTTTTTTACTGTGTGCATGTGAAACATTGGAATTAACATTTAGCATGTGATAAATTGCAGTAACTTATCAGCAAGTGTCCAAATCTTTCTTTATTCAAATTTAATCGCTCATGTTTATAAAAGAACACGTGTGAAAGATGATGTATTTCTACATGTACATGTGTAGTCGCGCACAGAAACAAAGTATATGTTGTTGCTAAATTCAAGTACATGTTGCTAAGTTTCAAGTATATGTCGTTGCTAAATTCAAGTATATGTTGTTCTAAGTTCAAGTCATTGCTGCTCAACAGCATGCTTTATCAATACTGCTTGTCATGTTTTACTTTATCAAGGCAGAGAAACTTGCTGTTGCTTCCTTGATAAAGTATAACACGATTTACTCAACAAAATTATGTATTGATACATATTATGACTTTTAAATAACGTTTAATGTGCTTTCCTCTATTAATGTTTATTGAGAAAGGTGGAAAAATTCTTACCCTAACGAAAATGAGCACTTTTGTGTCGCCAATCCTGTACTTGCCATCCGCTACTCGAATCATAGGAAACTGCGAAGGACAGGTACATCGATTGAGCAGATCCACAACCTGAAATAAAAATAAAGTCCAATTAAAATGTACGGAAAACAATAACGTTTATTTACACACAGTATAACTTCCTGCGACCTTTGACCCGTGACACGCATCGTCGTCAATAGCAGTCATTCAATATCACTTTCCATACGCTACAGCTGGTTTAACTGGGTACTTTCCACTTAACCCCTTGACCCGCTTAACCGGTCACACAGTGTATTAGCGCGAGTGCTACCGTCCGAAAGTACACTTATTTATTTTTTTAACCTTTAAGAGGTTAACATTCTGGACGGACGGGGTCGAAGTTTGGCGCGTGCCTGTCGACAGAATCAACAAACATGGAGAGGAAGTTGTCATCGTCGATAATCCCACCGCTTGCAGATAAAAATATCTGACGGAGGCCTCTAAGGAGTGGCTTCCTAGGGAGTATAACATGATCGCCCAGTTTCGGGAATGGACCGGAATAACCTCTAAAAATGATGAAAGGCTCCGGTCACATGACTGGCTAAAATAGAAGATGGCGAAAGGACTCTGGTATGAAGAGTTAAAATAGAAAAATATTCCGCGTGGTTTCGATTCTCTTAAACTGGGCCGCGACTTTTTCGGGACTTTATAACTCTACTTTTGTCTTGGATTCCTGTTACAACTATTAAAACACTTCGATGTTCTTAAAGACTCTCCATTAAGTGTCTCAATTATCCTTTAACCAATTTACTTTCGCCTTAATGTTTGGAAATTTTCATAATCCTATTCAGTACATCACTGCCCTCATCAAAATGCAGTTTGCAATTTCATGTGCCGCAGCGATACTTCCCTAATGGATTTTTTTTTCTTGTTGCAACTCTGCAACACAAAATTTCTTGGCCTTTCTTTTTTTTGCATTTGTACCGTTAACTTTTCTATTTCTAACCTTTTAAACTTCTAATCTGACCCATAAAACACGACCACCCTGCAAAGATTCTATTATGAAAGGTGTGAAGTACCAGGAAGAGCCACGCAAAGGGTGTAACGCGATTTGATCGAATCATAAACATATAATATATGACTCAGGGGTATTTTCTGCCGGATAATCGACTCGATTTTAATCGATTAACCAGGCTTAATGTGTACAGTTCGAGTTCCAGGAAGAGAAAGACTCGTCCTACAGAGACGAAGTCCCTTTAATGATGCTAGTTTTTTTCGACTTGTGTGACTCATATCTGTGTTATTGACCTTGTACGGAACATCGCCGAATGGATGCATAAGCATCTAGTGCAAAATAGCACTGTTATGTCTTTTTTTATGCTCCTACTGTTTTCTTCCACGGTTCTTATCGAAACAATGATGCTCACGATTTAACTTATTCTCCATTCTGTTACACGTGTTTTAGAAATTTTATAACCTAGTGTTCCTCTTATCGAAGAAATTCGGTGGTTTTATATGTGAAACCATTACAGGAGCCATCATAATAAAATTCCATGCAATCTGATAAATTAATCGGAGGCACGCTATTCTATATTGAAGCAATGATATATAAATTCTCACGCTTGACACGTTTGTCTTTATGAGTTTGGGAGTACAATTTATACAGTGCTGTACACAGTAGTTTAAGTGATGTTCCTTTCTAACGATCGAATAGAATTTTTATTAATGCGGGATCGTTCTCGTTTGCCCACTACTTAACGTTAGCCTATCCATCTTTGTTCACCGTCCCTGTCCTTCGATATTGACTTTCAAGCCAAACCATTAAAAGTAACCAGGAGAGGAGAGGAAAAAAAATCATTTTTAAGTGTGACCACGTATAGCTACGCGACGTGTCTTCGTGTTATCATAAAACTGCGCGATTCTAGCAATAATTAAAGCTTTAATTCTGTTTATCGGTGTGTTTACGCAGTCTGGCATTGTCTGAAATTTTTTCCATTTTTATAACCTGAACGTCCTCTGCCGAGAATGTTTCTCGTGTCTTGCACGTCTCGTTGTAACACGTCGATCGTTCCTTAACCCAAAATAGTCTGTCAATCGTCCTACAGTTAACCGCGCGCATTAATAATCTCTGCACGTCTACAACGCCCTTATAATTATTATTCAAGCGAAGAATCAATCCTGAACTGATTTTTATTTTATTCGATAAAAATCCACCTACATCTTTACGCTTCGTTAGAGGAGGAACAACGCGAAGAAGAAAAAAGAAAAAAAAAACAGAAGCAGGTTTTCTTGAAAGTCGTTTTTCTTCTCGTGTTTTATAGGGCGATCGAATTTGCCCCAAGCCCAAAAACCGTACTGCATATTGGTCTCGATAATATATATATGTGTGTGTGTATATATAACTCGCAAACCGACTTCCGCCTAGCCATTGATGTAACTCACTTTTTTTGTATGTGTTTTCTACTGGTGTACTCGATAACAACACATAAAACTCCCGATAACTTTTATTGACTTCTCTCCCTTCGATACGACAATAACACCAACCTCTTAACGAAACTAGAAAGCGTAAAATACCGGGCAACGTACCAACTCTTTAAATGGTGTTCATGCCATGCTCGATTCTCCTTTTTTCGAGTTTAAGAAAAAAATAAGAGAAGTCGGGATTTTATTGTGACGTCACACGTCGATACCGAAAAATATACGAGACGTCATCGGAGCGGTGACCGCATTTCTCGCTTCCAGTTGATGAAATAACTCAGAAGTAACGTTATAATAAATTCCTCCGGTTTGCTAATTTTCTTAGAAGTTTAAAAACACGTTTTTAAAAAACCCTCTGTGACGTCACAGTAGGCATTCAACTTCTCCACAGAGCGTAAAAACAGATTGAAAAGAGCCATTTGTGCGTGTTTACCGATAAATCTCCCTCTTGGCTTAATCCATCCCTTAAATGCTAAAAATGTTATTTTTAGTGTGTCGTCATACATCGATGGCTATTATATTGTCTTTTTTTTAGAAAGGGGAAAAACCTTAACACGAAGAAAAGTCAGAAATTACGTCTTACAAACGTATCTTGTGTGTATTGTGTGAATAATTCCTCTGTTATCTATCAACTACTGATGACTTATCCATAGGTTAAAGTGTATTTAAGTGTAGTCCAGTATAAAAATTTAGATTTAAAAAAGTCGTTACCTTTAATGCTCTTGTGTTATTCCATCGATTCGCTTCACTTAACGCTCCCAGAAGGCATAAAACTGCAAATCCGGATAATATATTCAATTAAGTAGTCCTTAATCTTGTATTAGAACAAAAACCTCATTGAACTTTGTATCATCCAACTCGATATTGATAATTATTCATGAATATGCTCATCTTCCGTGTTACGATAAAAGATCCGAAAATCGCTTAACGGTATTGTGATGTAACTGGTGTGACGCCATGGCATATTATCTGCCGATAAACGAAAAATACACAGAAAAAACCTGTCAATCAAGCCGTAAACACTATTTGAAGATTACTATTGTGCGGTGACTAATCCCACTTTTACGTCCTTACGTGACGTCACTATACAGACAGACGTTAACGATTTTAACTGCTTTATTTAACGTTTTAGTCATAAAATAAGTATTAAAAACTCACTTCGTAAGCTTGGAAAATTTCGAATTTCGTTTAATTCCCGAGAAGGAAATCATACTTGGATTTTTAGAAGATATTTTTCTAGACGTGACGTCATCGCCATCACGATCGTCTGCCGGCTACAGTTACTTAGCCATTTTTTTAGCGTATCTTCTCCACTCAAATTATTTTTATGGGTGGAGTTAGCTTACTCGCGTGTTTCAACTTCCATCTGTTTGTCTGCGGCAGATGGGCGACCTTGTGTAGGATATTCTCCACCTGTTCGGAATTAGTTCCATTAATCGTCCGCCATAATGCACCTACCATTACCCTCACGCCCCCTGCTGATAAAATCGCCTGACCTAAATAGACGTTACAAAATCCGTTTTTTTTTTTTTAAAGCGAATTGTTTGGATTTTATTTATCATCGACGCGAAATTTCGTGGCGAAACGCGATTGTTTGAATATACTGTTATTTTTTTAAATTCAAAATGGTGATAAAGTGTGATGCAAGCGCGCGAAGTCGTGACGCAATAGGGGGAGAAAAGGTCGGGGAAACAGTCCCGTGCCTTCTGGCGTCCGATCGATGTATTAACGCTTTGACCTTGTTACTGAATGCTTAACAGGTGTTCGGGAATCGAAGGCCGGAGGGACCGGTCCGTACCGGGATGGGCGTTAACCGATGCACGTGCGACCCGTCAGCTCCCAATCGTTGATCCTGATGGTACGGATTGATCACTTTCGCTTGTTTCCCTTTTCGGCATCGCTGCTCGAGTTGGCAGCAATATTAAGAAATGGTGTGGTCCTTTATTAATCGAAAGTGTTCTAACAATGTTGCCATCTTCGAAAAAACTGCATTTTTTTTTTAGTAGAAATCTAAAAACGCCAGATTACGTGTAATCCTGAGTATTCGAACTGCCGAATAGCGGCGCTCTTAAGCGTTTTTGAATGATGACGTAATAAAATTACAATGAGAGGAAAAATCTCCAAACAACTTTTAACCTCTTGAAACCCGCATCCGGAAGCGTTCTTTCGGTATACAAACAAAAAAATGTTGCAATGTGTTTTTTGTACTAATCATTCACCTTTTTACACCCACGGTGTTAGAATTACATTCTTTTTTATGTAACTTACGAAATTTTATAAATATCGCCGGCGAACACGCAACTCGTGACGTTACAGATTGTAAAGGGAAGTAAAGATTAAGATAGATAAATGCGAAGGAATATTTAAAAGCTTTTTTTTGAGGGCAGTCTATTGATCAAAAAATGCTTGGTATCGAACAAAATATAAGAATGTTACCGCCCCTGACGTCATGGAACACAAAGCAACTTCCTCGTCCCTAACTTGGTTATTATTGTTTTTATTATTGGTTCTTTTGGTTGCGTTTTCGCTATAAAATTTAATGCTCGTCTCTATTGCTTTTGTATGTAATAAAAACTTCAGCATGCGGTCGCCCCCTCGACGCTTATGCTAGGGAGGTCGCCTCACAGGTTTTGTTCTTCCTATTATGTGCCACTATAGTCTATTCACTTAACAGAACTCATTAGTAACAAAGGGGAGAGTGAATTTGAAAGAATATTTTCCTGTTTAAATTTCCATAAAAAGAACACACACAACGTGACAGTAGACACGTAAACATATTACTCACCCGTTCGTGCAGACTTCTTAAGTCGTTGGTGATGATTTGCATCCTGGGTTCGGAGTAAGTATCCGAATCGTCGTCGGCTTCGTGTCCATCCGAGTCAGCACCACCTTTAGCTAATTCCGCATCGATCTCTTGTTCCATTTGCACCAGTAGCGGCGCAGGCATGCCAAACATGGCACCTCTTCTCGCTACTTCTAAAAGGCAGAGTATAAAACTCCTTTCGTTCTTACGCATCACTAGATCTTCCGTTTCGAATAGTAAACAGTCCTTGATGGCTAGACTTCGACACCATGTAATGAAATTGGATACATTGTCGCGTGCGTGGAAAGTGCCTGGCATGACCCCTGTCCTATAGACGACATCCCTATCGGGGATGGGCATATTGACCCCGTTATGACCCGCCTTATGCCAATCGCGTGCCATGTGCAGCACATGATTAGCGTGCTTGCAGAGTATAACACCGGTTTCTAATCGGTCCATAAAATTGTCCACGTTGATGTCCAAGTCGTAAAGGCTGTTCAACCATTCGGCCAGATCCTCTTTCATGGCATAGAGATATTCTTCGCTCGATTTAAAGGGCCGGAAGGGTCTCGGTTCTAAGTGACGTAGGAGATGAAGATCATCGATGGCCAGCCCTTCGCCACCGCCGGATGGACAAGTATCCACGTCGTCTGCGGCCATTCTAATTCCCTTCATAATCCGTTCCGTTAGTAAAGTGCACAAGCAGTCACTAGCGTTGACATCTTGAAGGAGAGGTGCACCTCGTACCGAAACACACAGCTAACTAGTTGACAAACTAGCTTTACACCAAATAAAAACCCTATGTCGACTGAGATACATGTGACCGCATTGCTGTAGTGACGTAGCAACTCTCCTTCGTAGCGCCATCTCTTGAGATCCTAGCAAAACAGCAGCGATCAACGCGAAAATTCCCCACCTCACGAACCATCAGGGAAATTCCCCATTACATTCAGTAAAGCTTTTCTAAAAAATTTTCTCTATGGCATTCCACAACTGCCCACGTTTGGGAAAAAAATTCCCACAGCGTTCCATCCGTAAACCTATTCAAACAGTTCGAAGATATTTTTTTTCCGAGAAATCTTTAATAAATGCAGTTTAATCGGGACACAAACAATTCCGAACAAACTGACCTTGTTCCTAGTTAACAACTATAAAAACGCGACGATAAACAACCGAAATTTTTTCCCGACCAAAGAAAAATATATGTTTCTAATTGTTAAATAACGGCACTACCGGGAATAAACTTTAATTTAGAAAAATAATCATAAATCTTCCGTGCCCAACGGGATATAAGACAGAACTAATTTGTAAGGATGCCAAATCGTGATTCACAGTTGCGAACTTTAATTTCCCTAATTAGGATGGTTTCTACCATTCCATCGTTACTCATCAATTAGGGTCGATTGGAGTGTTATTTTTATTTTTTATTTTTAATTTAATAATAGATTACCTTCAATAGAAAGTTTCCTATACTTTTTCTTTCCTTTTTTACAGCAAATTCTATTGATAAAAGGCGTTTCCACACAGTTCCACTTTATCAGATTGGAATGCGTTAATTTTCGCTTATTACCGGATGCTGTCATGGCAATAGCCTCTTCTCTCTTGATTGTTTATTTTAAAACTTAACAAATATTTATTTATTAATACATTTTACGCAATTTGTTTTCGCGTAAAGCAACAATTTTCAACCTATATTTTTTTTAAATTTAAAATAAAAAATTTAAACAACGCCAAACGAACATTTTTTATTTTTTTTATTTTGCGCCCCCTTTCCAATCTGGAAGATGCCAAACGAACATATATTTTTGTATTATTTTTTTAAAATAATAATTTAATTAATGTTTTATTATAAAATATCGATATTATATTAATTTAAATACCGTAATTAAATAGCATTAATTATTATTATTTAAATTAATACACTTTAAATTCGAATCATGCCAGCAACTAAACCGCGCACAATTAATTTATGTACGGTAATTAAAATTTGTATAAAATTAACATATTTTATAAAATAAAAACCACCCGGCTAGTAACTTGAATAAATATTTAAATAGTTTAAATAAATAAATAATAATAAAAAATTCCTCGTCAAAAGTTATAATTTTACGTATCAAATTTCCGTTGCCATAACGACAGGAGTTTCTTCTACCCGATGGCAGCTAATAAAATTTATGTAATTTGTCGTGAATAATGCGATTTATTAAATACAGTATTATGTACGTAGTAATTAGCTAATAAAATTTTTTATGTAATTTGTCGTGAATAATGCGATTTATTAAATACAGTATTATGTACGTAGTAATACTTAATTATGCATTTTAAATATCTAACGTTTCGTTCATCATAAAAGTATATCAAATTTGCGTTGCTATAGCAACCAAAATTATCTAAATTTTGAAAACGAATGAATCAGTTCGACACTACATTGCGCTTACGGGTATATAGATATATTAATTCGTTTGTGGCGATTTTATCATCGATAATAAACTCATTTTTATTATTAGAACGCATGTTGCCATTTATACGAATAAATACCGTTTCATCCTTAAAATAGGGGGAAAAAATTATTTGTTACGTTGTTATAGCAACAAAGACTAGTACAATGCTTTGGTACTTTGTACCCGATATTATAAATTAAGGCATTTTAATAAAAGGAATTTGAATAAAATGCATTAATTCGTACGAATTAAAATTAACTTTAAATAAAATGCATTAATTAATTAATTAATTATAATCTCGAAACCATCATAATATAAAAAAAAGTCCGGATTCTAGTTACTATGGTTACGAATTTTATTTGTTTAACTTTTTCTGTATTTATCCGATTAGATATTTTTTTATTTATTTATTTCTTACTTCAAACTTTTTATTTTCGATTTAATGTTATTAATATGATAACTTTTTCTGTATTTATCCGATTAGATATTTTATTTATTTATTTATTTCTTACTTCAAACTTTTTATTTTCGATTTAATGTTATTAATATGATAATTATATGGCGTTTATAGAATTATATTCAGGTTATAAACAGTTTAATTAATTATCTGGATTGGCAATGACGTACGCGATATTTCCTCGTCACGTGATCGCCATTTTTGTCGTCTGCCGGGAGAACAAAAGGTAATTTAAATTGTAAGTTTATTTTTCGCTATTTTACAGTTGATTCGCGCAATTACCAGCGAAATTTTTTTAACTAACGAAACACACAAAACTTATTTTTAATGTAAAATAAATTTTATGTATCAAAAAAAACATGCGAAACGATGTATGGAATGTCATCTCGTCTATGACGTAAAAAAAGATTTCTAATGTTTATTTTAACAAAAGTAAATGTTTAATCAGTGATTTGCTGCAACGCGTTGATTAAACAGAGAAATTCCAGTAGAGTTTGTATTAGAAAGAAAGGCATCAACATCTAGTGCCATCTGTCGTATTAAATATTCAACAAGTTTATAAAAAAAACGACTGTACTGTACAATAATCCTTCACAAGGTTAATATGACTCATCGGCTGATGTTTGACTCATATCACCAGTTGAGCGAGATGATATAAAACTATTCATAAATATGATGCATATTCTAAATACATGTCATTTTTAAACATGAGCAGAAAATAATTTTCAGCTTTTGATATACAAATTCTATAAATATTTCTAACTAATTTGAAATTCTAGTAGTACTCTATCAAAGGAACTGGACAAATTGTTACTTTCAAAAGCCACTAGTCTTGCTAGATTATTATCTATAATAGAGATTAATTCAAAAACAGGTTTTTATTTGACATATTAGTATTTCTTTTACTTCTCATAACTTGTTATCTAAGTTATTAACTGAATTAATTGAAGTATATAAGTGAAATTTATCCAACAAAAGATCATTTTGAATATTATACACGTTTCAGTTCTAAAAAAAAAATTTAATGTAATCAGAAAATTATATTTTAGAACAGCACATTCAGGTTTAAATTAATTTTTTTTATGGCTTATATGGTGTTAACTATATAAAACTGGCCTAATTTTGACAATTTTGTATAAAAGTTTTTAATAGGGTCAGGGCTCAAAAGTCAATATCAGTCACATTATTATTTTAAGTAAAACCTTGAAAGAATCAAAAATGAACATTTTTGAGTTGATAAGAAAAATTGATTATACTGTATGCAATTAAAATGAGATGCTAAATGTAAGAAAAATTATTTTTGATCTTTAATTTTTTTTTTTATTTCAATTCAAAAGTTAAAAAGTAATACAGTATGCAAAAATAACAATTTTACATTTATTTTTACACCATTCATTATTATTATTATTGTATTTTATGGCACCTAATACACACATTTTGCAAAATACACAACAAAAATAATTACATAATAATATATAGCTTTAACATATTGAAAAAATGTTTCATGGCTTAGCATATTGGAAAAAAAAAAATACAATTGATTTTGAAAAATAAAAACAGATCTATAGAAAACTTGCAATAATACTAGCACTTCTAGCAGCAAAATTCAATATTTATTTAACATAAAACTATTAACGTTTTCGGTTTTTACACCATCATCAGGTAGGATTCTATTCTCAACGAATTCAAATCAGAAGGACATTCGAATTCGTTGAGAATAGAATCCTACCTGACGATGGTGTAAAAAACCGAAAATGTTAGTAGTTTTATATTAAATAAATATTGATTTTTACTGCTAGAAGTGCTAGTATTATTGCAATTAAATATCTAATTTTTTAACATAAAACTATTAACATTTTCGGTTTTTACACCATCGTCAGGTGGGATTCTATTCTCAACTAATTCAAATCAGAAGGACATTCGAATTCATTGAGAATAGAATCCTACCTGACAATGGTGTAAAAACCGAAACGTTAGTAGTTTTATGTTAAATAAATATTAATTTTTACTGCTAGAAGTGCTAGTATTATTGCAATTAAATATCTAAAGTCTAAGCAGTTTATTCTAAAGATATCTATAGAAAACACTGTAAGAACCATTACAGATATCACAAATATCATAAAATTAAGAAATGCATGTTTCATTATTAGATTAGCATTATAATCAGAGACAGTATGCATGTTTAGTGCAAATATAACTTATTAATTTAATAAGAACATTATTATTTGTGAGCAATGTTCATATATTTCAATGGTATACAGGTATTCCTCACTTAACGATCTACCTGTTTAACGACTACTCGAACTTATGTCCAAGCCTCAAACTTTTTTTTTTTTAAATGTAAAATTTGGTTTCGCCCATATGAGTTATGTTGTTATAATTTTTTTGAGTTGTTTATCTTTTTTGATAATGTAATTGTTATTTTCACTGGTAAATAAAAATTAAAACCAAATTTTAAGTTGAAATTTGTTTTCAATTCAATATTTTCTAAATATAACTTATATATGAACAAGTTACTCTCTTAACGACTAATTCGTTCTACGACCAAGTCGTGAGAACGAAACTCTATCGTTAAGTGAGGAGTACCTGTACAAATCTTTGATTAGTTCTCTCTAAAAAAAATAACCAGAATTTGACTTCAGTTGTGAATAAACCAGATAATAAATTACTGTAAAATAAAGCTTATAGTTTAAATAAGATGATGATAAATTTTCAGTGATTTTGTATGCATCCAATTTTAAATTATACATTTAACATAGAAATAAATTCTGACATTCACTATAATTTCTTAGTTTTCATTTAAATATAAAAAATTAAAGGCTTTATAATTATTTTCTTATATATTAATTTAAAATACAAAAATATATTGTTAATTTTATTTTTATTTTCAATAGTTAACTTTTTAAAAGAATGCCATTTTAAAATTTATTTTATTTTCATAAAAAAGTCTGCATTTAATAGTCACTGATTTAAGACATTTATGTTCAGTAATTTGAAAAATATTTAAAACATAATGCTTTACTGCAGTTCTCTCTGAAAAATAATTTTATGCTATTATAACTATTGTCTCTCTAATTTGCTTAAACAGATACTCCTCATTTAACAACTGTTTGAACTTACGTCCCAACTTAAGACTTTTTTTATCGGAAAATTTGGTTTCTATCCCTATGCATTGCTTATAACTTCTATTGCATTTAATTCCCCACTTGTAGTTCCGAAAATCTGATGATGAATTCACTCTTTTAATATCTCTTAAAATATAAATATCTTTACAGCCACGAAACTTAAGTGAGTAACTTGTTCTAAATATATACAAACAGTTAACCACTTATCGATCAAGTCGTGGAAACAGAACTCAGTCGTTAAGTGAAGAGTACCTGTAACAGTAGTAATATTTTTTAGATGCAATCCAAAGATCAACATTCTCCAATTTTAAAAATTAACTCATTGATTTTGATTATAATTCTGATAATTTAAAAAAATTATTGTAATTCTAACCACTTAAATATATTTACAAAAAAATATTTGAATGATCTAGCATTATACCAATAAAACTATTTGATACTACTATTCTCTAAACATAATTTGACACAATTTTTCTTCTTACAGAAAATTCTGTCACAAAAAAACAATTTACTGCATATTATTATCAAAGTAATAAATAACAGTATTCTGATTATCTGATATAAAACTTCACAATTAATTCTTTTACTTTATTCCATAATGTCAGGATACTGTTAGTTCTTCTGCAGGAATATGGCCACTGTCACCTATTCCATACACAATTACTCTGCCACTTGGTCTAATTGTTACTGAAGTTATACTAGCATGAAATAACATAAATCGTAGCCAAGCTTCAGGTGGTAGTTGCAGAGCTCTGAAAAAAATAATTTTATATATTTTATCATATGATTTAAAATTATTTAATAGATAAATAATTCAAAATTCTGCCATTTTTAAATCTACAGAGTCCTCAACTTATGAAGTTCAGTTCCAAGAATTTTGAACTCTGCCATTGTAAGTTGAAAATGCTGAAAATTTATGGATTGTCCACAATCAATATTTATTTATTAAATTCCACTTATCATAATAAACTTAACAGACATAAAAAGATGCTTTTCATATATCAGACCATTGGGCCAGGATATCAAACCTGGTTGACTACATTGACCAATAACAGAATTTAACAATGACATCACTGTTGCATGCATGAGTTATTTATAAATCAAGGCAGTCTTAAGTCAATGGCTATCATATTCTCTAATTCAATTCAAGCAATTATATAGGGTGTCTACAAATGATTGGAGCAGTTTCAAGATTTTACTGTAGGCAGGGGCACCGAGAGGCCGGGGAAGAGGGGACAAATTCCCCGGGCCCGTAGAAGATCGAAGGGCCTGGGTCGCTTCCTAACAATAAGAATTTATTATATATATGGGCCCAAAACCTGGTTCGTACCGGGGCCTGGGATTTCACTCGGCACCACTGACTGGCATATGTCAATAATATACTGTAGGTATATTATTTGACATATCATCACAAAACTTTACAATTACATAGAAAAACTCACAAAATTTTTTTTGGCAGATTACAAGTGCTCAAAGTGTGCCCTTTGAGTGATTCTGCAAGTGTCACCTCTGTAATCAAGTTCATTCCACATATACAATTTAGCGTGTGTCTATTAATTTGATCAAAAGCATTGATGGTGAGAGCCTACAATTCTGGTAGACTGACTGGTAAAGGGGGTACAAACATCAAGTATTTTACATAACCCCACATGAAAAAAATCGCAGGAGATTAAATTGGGGAAGTGTGATGGCATAACAGCAGTTGGTGATTATCGTTCCCAGCATTGATTGATCCATTGCTTTCATAATCTGGTGTTCAAGAATTCACAAACATTGGGATAAAAATGGGGCTGAGCACCATTCTGTTGGTAAATGAAGTCCTAGTCATACTCCAACTATGGATTGACTGACTATAAGACTACTACTGCCTTCTTGCAGCCACAAATGGAAATCAAAAAAACTTTGAGATGCTTGTCTTATAACAAACTTGATCAGTATATATCTAATATTACAGCCATAAAAAAAATCGCAAAAGTGCTCTAATCATTTGTAGACACCCTGTATTAGGAGGCTTTAAAATTTATTATTGAAATTTTTACTTATTAAACATGATAATTTTAATAATAAAATATGTACCATTTTTATTTATATTAAAAATTTGAATCCAATGTTATACTGTATAATTTAAGGAAAATTTTATAATACATTGTGCTCAATAGTATAGTTTAGAATTTCATATGTATCTCTGAAGTTAACTTAATTCATTAGTTTATAAATATCTCATAAATCAATGATAAAATGTTTTGTATTATATAAGCATGAGAATTGCTTTAATTGTTTGAATGAAAATTGATTTGTGACTATCAATTTGCTACCATTTTTTGGCAAGCAAGAAAGGATTATGATATAATAATAATAAAATCTAGTACTAGTTTCTAGATTTAATAATTTCAGAAAAGGTTAGATAAGTAATACAATTGACCTTCAGACAAAATTTGAGGTAAATTATTTCTTTTTTTATAATTTATTTTTAGGATAAACGTTAAAGTTGTTTGCAATTAAAAATTAGTGTTTATTTTAATATTGAACATTCTATATTCAATATTAGCAATTTTCAACGTTTTCTTAATATATTAATGTTAGAATTAATATATAATACAGTGGTACCTTGGTTAACGACGGTAATCCGTTCCAGCGGAACCGTCATAAAATTTAGCCAAAATGGTTTTGAATTATCGAAGACCCAATTGAGAAATTTCCAGTTTCGGTTTTCTACGCGATGCTGTAGAATAAAGATAGAGGAGACGACAGTTAACTCCCTGGATAGTGATTGCAAGCCAAAGCACGATTTCCCATAGAATTTAATTGAAAATTGATTAATTCATTCCGACTCCTTCCGTCAACCTTAGTAAATATTAAAAATGTAGATAAAACTCATTTAAAATGTCTTTAAAATATGGAAAATATCACTTATTTATTATAATTGCTACAAAAAGTTAACATTATTAATAAAATGAATTGTTCATGAAAACAGTTTTTAATTATCAATCTCACCAGAAGGACAATTGGGCTCACTTCGGAGTTTTTTTGAGAAACGAACCTGTAAACACTGATTAGCTGCTTATAGATTCAACGATTATTACACAGATGAGATTTGATTTTGTGTTTTAATGGCGAACAAACAGTTGACACGAATTCGCCGATTTACTGTCTATATGAACTGCAGGATCTTGTACAGACTTTTCTTCTTCTAATGGAATCCGAAACTATGACGTCACACCACTAGCAGGTGTCAAGTAATATATAACACAAACAAACAATAGAATCAGACTTTTCGCAGAATTTAAAATAATAATCGTCTAGAATATCATCTTTAAGAAACTAAAAACTAGTGAACTGTTGCGCGTCTATTATTGAATTAGACTTTGTTCGCAGAATTTAAAATAATAATCGTCTAGAAATTTCTTTAAGAAACAGAAAACTAGTGAACTGATGCACGTCTATTAATTAAATAATTTGTTTTCATTACTATATGTTAATTATCATTTACTTAATATATTTTTATATGGTTATAATTCTATTAATTTTAATAATGATATTGTCGGATTTGAATATTGTTAAAAAAAATAACGACTGACTGAGCTAATCAATCACGTAATGCGATGACGAGCTGTTTTACAGAGTTCTGTTTTGTCGGAAGTTCACATAATCAGGAGTCGTTAACCAAAGCAACCAAGACACTTTTTCTTTCAAAAACTCGTCATTAACCAAAGCCATCGTTATCCAAGGCCGTCGTTAACCAAGGTACCACTGTATATTAATTCTAACACAGTTACTTTATTGATATAGTAATTTATAAAATAGAATCAAATAGCAATGTTTTTATATGATCTTAGTGAAAAAAACAGCATGCATATTATATTACTATCACTCAATGCATATAAATCAGTCATTCATCTAGCACAGGGGTGTCCAATCTTTTGGATTCCTTGGGTCACATTTGAAGAAGAAAAATTGTTTTGGGCTGCATATAAAATGCACTAATTCTAACGATAGTTGTTAAGGAAAAAAGTTAATAAATAATGTACATTCCACCATGTGATGTCCACCATGACAAATAAGCAAAAATTTCATAGCATAATAATCTTAGACTTCTTTTCGTTCAGAAATTTTTTTAAAATTATTGAGCAGGTCAAGAAGTTTTCATCACTGAAATAAGAAAATATTTTAGAAAATGGAAAAAGGAATGCAGATAGATATTTAAATAATAAAAACTTCATTAAGTGCATGAAAATTTCAATGATTTAAGGAAGTTTGCAATTTTATATTGGGCTGCATTCATTTTAGCTCTGGGCCGCAAGTTGGATAGCCCTGGTCTAGCATAACTACTAAGAATGTTAAATGGAAGATATTAAAAGTTAAATGGAAAATTAAATGATTATTTTTGTTCTTCTAGTATAAGTTGAATTTCTTATTGAATTATTGCTAATACAGTACTAATAAATTAATTACAAACAATTCGAGTTCTCTCTCTTAAAACATGAATCTATTAATGGACAAATCTAATAAAGATTATCTTTATATTAAATTTAAATTATTATTTAATTTCCATTTATATATATGAAAAATAATGTGTTGTTATTATTTTCAGTCCATCAATCACTGTACTGGACATACGATAATATTCCTATAAAAAAACCTGATCTATTTTAGGCCAAAATTAAATGATGATCAAAAATAACAGTAAAAAATTCATATCTGACATTGATTTTATTATATTAATAATGTAATCTAGATGCTATTTTTAAAACAAACTTCATATTTAAAAAAAAAAACACTGAATCATTAAATATGAAACTATAAGTGTATTTTTCATCATGGCCAAAAATAAAGCATAAACTTGAATTAAAACTTTTTTTAAGTAATATATAATAGAGATACAGTTTGTCAGAAATGAGTTATAATTAACAGTCTGATGTTCCTCTTTTTGATGAGTTACACTCAGAAGTCAATGATTGTCTGGTATTTTTTCATTACTCATTTTTCTCTTTTTTTCAGTTTTCCAATTGATAACAACAGAATCTCCTTTAAACTTTTAGTTTCAGTAAAATCTTCTACTTTAATATTTATTAAACCAGAAAATATAAAGTAAGATTAAAATTTTTATTATTATTTTAAGTAAAATTTGTTTAATTGCTTGTAAAAAAATTATTATTATAATCTGATATTTATCTCCAAGAATTACTACTTTTGTTACAGAACAACAGTAATTTGATTAATCTATTTGCTCTCTTGTGTTAAGTCAACAGCTTTGTAATAAATATAGTATTAATTTGTAAACAAGTTTGACATATTAAAGCAATTGTTGTTTTAGAAATGAGAAAATTCATTAAAAAATATTTTTAACAGTTTAAATTCATAAATTTATGTTTTTATATTTACAAAATAAAATAATTATAATTTTTTCACAAAATCGATTAATATGAAAAATTATAGGCCTATAACTGCGGATCCAAAAAATAATTTTGGGAGTACTAAAAAATTATTAAAAGCGTATTTTTATATTACTACTTTTATTGTTATATCTCCCTACCAATTCTACCTTTCTACATTAAAAACTATTTAAACTATTGCATTTATTGATTATTAAATAATTAAATCTATAAAACAGTACTTTCTGCAGTAAACATTCTAAAGGACAACTTTATTACTTAGAAACGTTTTCAGTACTTGGTACCATCATCAGATAAACGTGACCTATAAGAAAAATATCTATAAAAAACGGAACAAAATTATTCATAATCAATGAATAATTTTATTCCGATTTTTTATAGATATTTTTCTTATAGGTCATGTTTATCTGATGATGGTACCAAGTACTGCAAATGTTTTTAAATAATAAAGTTCTCTAGAATGTTTACTGCTGAAAGTGCTGTTTTTTATAGACTTCAATTATTCTTTCTAATGTATTTATCAAATTCTATAGCTCTCTGCCACTTAATCTTTCAACAATTAGTTTTTCTAAGAAATAAAGTTAGCTGTAAAATTTTATCATATTTCAGTTTGTATAATTCCTTCATGAGTACTTTTGGAAGACTTTTCTTTTGCTTTCACTTTTTTTTGTGAAATCTGTTTTATCTTAAAAGATAAAATAGATGGATTTCACATAAAAAATATAGTGGTCTCTCATTTTTACAAACCTCCAATTTATGAACTACACATTTTTATGAACTATTCAGTTGGTCCCAAAAAGTCCCTAATCTTAATTAATGTGATTCCCATTTACGAACTTTTATGGAGGTCCGTACCAGTTCATAAAATCGAGAGTCCACTGTATTTGTCTTTCTTCATTAATAGTTACTGTGTATGTACTAACAAATAAATTTTAGTATTCCTGCATAAAAGTGTTTGTTGAATTATTTAATGTTTTTTATTTAATTAATATATTATTCTTTAAAATACATTAGAAACAAAAATCTATTAAGATATCAGATTACATTAATATCATTCAGAATCTTGAAGATATTTCAGTTATGAAATAATATATTATTCTTTAAAATACATTAAGATATCAGATTACATTAATATCATTCAGAATCTTGAAGATATTTCAGTTATGAAAAATTTGAAATTAACAAGATGACATGATATAAAGAAAAATAATGTCCTGAAGAATTAACATTTTCATAAAAATCATCATCATTCAATTCAACTGAATACTTTTCGAAATTGTAATATTCTTAATTATTTTCATTCATCCATTAAAGATCTATATATCATAATATACTCAGGTATAGATCAAGAAATTTTGAATTATTAAAACATCAAATCATACAGAATCATTTTGTGTGTGAGTGATACCAGTATATGCAACAAACTTTGTTAATAATTTATAGTAAAATAATTTTTAAAATACTATATTTTGTAAATGAAAAAAAAAAAATTCACTTTTGTTTTTATTTTATAAAATATATTAATATCAATATTCCATTTATATAATAAAAATTAGTTCGGAATGAAAGTTTTCATTTTTCTTATTTTCCAGTATACTGATATAATCTCAAAGTTTTTAATAATGATTTATTTGTGGATTAGTAAATTTTCTGGCTTTGAGTAGAACATGTATCAAATTGTAAAACCGTAAATTCAAAACTACCGCAAGACTGCAGAAATTATTTGACAAACATTTTCAAACTTCCTTTGGGGTCATCATCAAGTCTAATACAAATTTTTAAAGACAAACTTTTTAAGATATCAGTTCAGAACCTTTTAAAAGTCCATTACCTTTTTTGGTTATTTAAATCCGAGTCAAATATCAACTCCACTTTAGACACCCATGCTGATAAATATTTACAGTTATTCGTGGATGTATTTGCATGTCAGTTTTTTCACTGCTCATGTATAAACGGGGAGAGTAAAAAAATCTACCTTATAAATAGGTTTGTCTTGTAAAAGTTTGTATTAGACCTGATGATGACCCTGAAAGAGGGTTGAAAACATCTGTCAAATAAAGAATTTCTGAAGTTTTGTGCTAGTTTTGAATTTACTGTTTTTACAGTAGTGCAACACAGAGAGATGCAAAGAGGTATCCAATTGGTTGATCAATTTGATCATTAAAAAAAAATATATGATGATTTTTAAATATTATCTCTATTACTTAAGATGTATTTATAAAATGATAATAATATATTTTGATTTACAATAATTGATTGTACAGCTTTTACTATGTAAACAATTTTAATATTTCTATTAAAGGAAAAAGGGAAAGGAAAATTTTGATTTAGTGCATTTAGAAACAATGGACAAAATTCATCTACTAAAACTATCAATAACAGCCCTATTAAGCAGTTCCAATGACAGTTTAATAAGTAAACTTTTTATTTCTAGAGAAACGTTTTCGGCCACTATGTAGCCATCCTCAACTCTAAACTGTTAAAAGTGTTAGAGTTGAGGATGGCTACATAGTGGCCAAAAACATTTCTCTAGAAATAAAAAGTTTACTTATTAAACTGTCATTGGAACTGCTTAATAGGGCTGTTATTGAGAGTTTTAATATTTGTACCTAAAAAAAGCAGTAAAAATCTTATAATGAATATTCATCTATACTGATTTGTCTAACTAATTTGAAGGTCTTTGAATCCTTAGAAAGAAAGACAGTAGCTTGAAATGATTTTGAATCCAATTACTGTATTACTTCAAATTTAAGCCGCAGTAGGATTTTAAAACCGGAAAATTGGAAAAAATAAAAATGATTTTATAATAGCTATTGAAAAATAAGAAACATCTTTATTTACTGAAATAGGTACTAATATATATAATAAGCTACCTAATTTATTGAAAATCTTCTTCATATATACTATCACTTTTGTTTTTTTTATTAAAACAGTGCCAGATATCTTCTCCCAAACATGTTCTAATCAATTCTGCTGCCATCCATGTGTTCTTTTGTGCTCGAATTATAACACCTTTAGGAAAATTTTCCTTGGGTACAGTTTTTATTTAAAATAATAAAAGGTGTCAATTTATTTCCATCAGTTATAAATAGCGTTATAGTAATTCGTGATTTTTCTTATAATTAAAACATGGCCAGATATGACTCAATTCTACGAGCTACTATCAAACAGCAACTGGATTAAATCAGAAAAGTATGAAAGGGAGACCACCGAATAAACTGTTATCATGCGTAGAGTGTAAATCAAAAGCCTGAACGTTGGGGAGTGGGAGATCGGGAGAAATAAGATATTAAAATATTCGCATTGAATTTAAGCCGCACCCAAATTTTATGTCTTAAAAATTTGAATAAAAAGTACAGCTTAAAGTAATACTGAACCTTGGTGATGACCTTTTTCTCTCTGTTTTCCAAATAATATATAATAAAGCTACTATACAATAAATTACCTTATTTTTCTCTGTTCAATGATGAATATCTATTATAATACTGTATATGTTAATTTGAAAGAAGCCATAATAAATTCTTTCAAACTATTAAAATTTCTGTTAAAAATATCAAGAGATTAATTTGGCAGTTTGGATTCCATTTGGATAATTTCCCTTGAAGTTAAGTTTATAAAAAAAGCTTAATAAATGCATTTGCAAAATTTACATAATGAGCATTTAGGATTGTGTGATCTTTTTTTTAATTATCACTTTAATTATTACTTAACTCAAATACAGGGTGTGACATAAGTCAGTTAATTGCTGTATTATTATTATTTTATGGTTTTGTCGCAGATGTGCACATTTATGAAAGTGAAGGAAATGTGTTTTAGATAGTAGTGGGAGAAGAAAACCGGCTATCTATTTTGTCTTCACTCTTAATTTTGATTTTTGTTTTGTTCCAAGGTGCACAAAATGAGTAGGAAAGCTTTCCACTGAACAGCATCTGTTTGTTTTGAAGAAGTGGTGGCAGCTCGATCGAGGTTATGCAGCTGTAAAAGGTTTCGTTCAATAATTCCTGGATACTTGGCCACCATGCAGTCAAACTGTCTACACATTAAATAAAAGCTTTGAAGAGACAGGTTCAGTAGCCAGTTTACTACAAAACCACGAGACTTACAACACACAAACAAAATGATTATGCACCAATTTGAAAATGTTCCTGAATTAGCCAAATTTCTATGAGACAAGCTATAGTGAATCAAGTTCAATTTTTTAGGTAGAACTATTTATTTATTTTTTTAGATTAAAAAAGTTTTTAACTTTTTAAAATAGTTCTACCTAAACAATTGAGTTTGTACCTAGTGTCTATATATAAAAAAGGTAGACAGTATCAATTATTTTAAACTAGACAAGCTATTATTTATAAATCATATTACTTTAGCAATCAGACAGATGTCATAACTCTGCAGAATAACGTTTTTTTATACAATATGCAATTATTAATTTAAATACAGAAGAAGAAAGAGAAAATTCAAGAGAAATAGACATGTATGATTAAAAAGACGTTTTTTATACAATATGCAATTATGAATTTAAATACAGAAGAAAAAAGAGAAAATTCAAGAGAAATAGACATGTATGATTAAAATAATTGCAAATATTTTTAATGTATATCAAGGTTACTATTCCTAATTAATCAGCAAAATATATGTGAAACAATGTATATCAAGGACACTCTAATTTTAATCATATAATAGTATAAGACAATAGTCTCAAAATTTAAATTAATTTAAACCAAATTACAATGAAAATAAAATATTTATTTGTAATTAGTTTCATTTGTTCTTAGAGGACTCTCTAATTTTAATCATATAATAGTATAAGACAATAGTCTCAAATTCAAATTGCTTTGTGGGTTGAATGTGTAATTCAAAAAAATGAATGGCCAAATATTTTTAAACCAAATTACAATGAAAATAAAATATTTATTTGTAATTAGTTTCATTTGTTCTTACAAAGATATCAAAATAACATTATGTAATTAAGAGATTGTAAAACAGTTTTATTAACTTCAAATTGTAATTTTCTGATTAACATATACTTAAACATATAGCTGAAATATCTTCGCAGGCTGTACAGAACTGCTTTGCGGGCCGGATGCAACCCGTGGGCCACCAGTTTGAGACCATTGATATAAGAGATAAAATGTAATCTGCCATAGTTATACTCATAAAATCTAATGCAACATATTTCAATTAACATAATTTGTATATTTAATAAAAGTGTACAAGAAATATTTTTATAAAACTATTACTATTAAATATAACTGCTTATACTTATTCTTGTAATTCAAAGACTATACAGTATTACTAGCAGCTAAGATTAACCTTATTTAATGTTACAAATGTTTTCGGCAATCCTGCCATTCTCAGGCTAGGTTCCAACAGCAATCGAATACAATTTAAAAAATTTTTTTACATAGAAGAATGTATGGTTTCCATAGTAATAGACATGCTTAATAAACATATATATGACTATTAAACAAATACTAAGCACACACAAGCAGACCAATATTTTAAACGTAATCATTTAATCAGAGAATACGTTTAAAATATTGGTCTGCTTGTATGTGCTTAGTATTTGTTTAATAGTTATTTAAACACTGTCGAGAGCAGTTAGGATTTTAGGTTTTTAGTTTTATTTTACATATATACGACATTTATTGTATCTTTTTTTTTTTTAATTTAAAAATAAGATACAATAAATATCCAGGGCCAGATTTATGCATAGGCTGAGTCTAAGGGGTCCAAAACTATCAGTCAGTTTTTAATTTTTATAAACTTTTAATCAGAAAAAATGGGTTTTTATTAAAATGCTAGATAGAAAATAAAATTTTAAAGGTTCTTTATAAGTTATAAGGAACCTTTAAAATTAGACATAGCTGATTTGAATTTTTAGGGGTCCTAAAGCCTTGCTCGTCCTAGGGCCCCTAAAACTGTTGAATTTTTAGGGGTCCCAAAGCCTTGTTCGTCCTAGGGCCCCTAAAACTGCAAATCCAGCTCTGTAAATGTCATATATGTGTTTAATAAACATGTTCTGTTACCAAACTGTACATTCTTCTATGTAAAAAAATTTTTAAATTGTACTCGATTGCTGTTGGAACATAACCTGAGAATGGCAGAATTTCCGAAAACGTTTGTAAAGTTAAATAAAGTTAATCTTAGCTGTTAGTAGTGCTGTATTGTCTTTGAATTATAAAACTATATTATTTTGTATATAATAGTAATGCAGTTTATTGTATTCATTTCTCATTATGTTTATACTTTCTAGAAAATCAATTTGTGGACAAGAATATTCCATTGTTTTACTATTATCTTGGATGCAAACCTGTTGAAATGTCTAGATGTCAAAATAACATTTTCAGGTAAGTCATATGAATGTTTGTATAATTATCAGAATAATTCCTCTAAATTTTATTTAATGATAAAAATAATGGGACTTAATTTATATAATTTAAATTCTATTAATTTTTACATGATTTATATGGTAATTTATAATACAATAAATCTTCATTTAAAATTACCTCATTTAACATCATTTTTTTCCTTATGTTACCAGCAAAAATTAAGTTTATTTATTAGTTTATAAGGCAGAAAAATGGAATAAAGTCCTATATTCTTAGATTTCTCTCCATAAGAGATGGCAAATGAGTTGGAAACCTATAGTATTGTAAAAACCAGATAACTATATTTTATATAATGCTAACTCAAATATACAATATCATTTATGAACATTTTGTTTTAAACTATATTGCAATAAGACGATTGGCTAAATTTGCCAGGTGAAAATACTTCAACTTTCCAACTAGAGGACAGGGAACAAATTAGAATCCTATCCCTTGAAAAATTTATGAGGGATATAGGGACCAGCTCACTTATCCTCTTTTTCTACAATACTGTTAATCTTCATAAGTATAGACAAAATGAGAGAGCCTGGAATGGCACACTATTAGCAAATGATTAATTTTTTGAATGCTATTTCTCAATCACAGACAACATTTGTATTTTCTAAAATGTCTTATTAAAAAATAATTTTCTCTGCCATAAATCATGGCATATATGAAACATTTTCCAATTAAAATGTACAACTAAATTATGCTTTTTATTCATTTCATTCCATTATTGAATAATATAGTAATGATTAGATAAAAAATTACCAAATACAGCAATACCTCGCATAGTCCGATTAATTGGTTCCTCTTTCTTCCCAGACTAATTGAAACCAGACTATTTGAGGTACGTAACCTATGGGAAAAATTATAATTGGTTCCAAGAAATTTTCGATTTGCTCCATAATATATATTTTAAATATAAATTCTTACATTATTATTTCATATGCATTAAACATTAAAATCTTAAAAAAGATTTATAATAGACACAAGGGGACAGAAAGTGGATCCGAGCCCATACAAACGAATAGATAAAGAGACTCGCCCAGCAGGCGAATGCATTCACTTTCTCCAAGTAGGCCACTCGGCACCATTACAAACCCAGAGCGGTGCTCTGCATAAAGGCAGATTCCCACCTGAACTGGGCCGTCGCAGGCCGATGAGTCACAAATGCCGATATGCCCAGTATTTGTTCCCATTCAATGATTCAATTAAGCATTTGTGGTAAACAACTGACAGCATTGCACTTGAAAGGCAGGCACTATAAACATTGTTCAGATAAATTTGGTAACACTGGAGCAGCCGCCTGCTTGTCTCAGCTCATCATAGTGACTATTCCAGTCATATATAGGATAGTAAGTAGCGAATACACTTACATTTCATATTTATTCTAAAAAAATAAATTAAATTGAAAATTTTTTATTAACAATTACAATCCGGACTATAATGAAACCTGGGCTATGCGAGGTATTGTAGTAGTTCTTTTCTAATTCAGAAGGAAAGCACTTTAGGAACATAATACAAACTTATAAAACGAGGCCTATAGGGTTTCTGGACTATAATGAAACCTGGGCTATGCAAGGTATTGTTTAGTTCTTTTCTAATCCAGAAGGAAAGCACTTTAGGAACATAATACAAACTTATAAAACGAGGCCTATAGGGTTTTTGGTTTCAGTTTGCAGGAACCTATGCCCAACATTAAATGAGAACCTATTTATAATATATAGGTAGTCCTCAACTTATGATAAGACCATGGGATTATATCCAAATTTCAAATCCAAGTAGTCAGAAGTTGGAAATGTCTTAAATTTATGGATTAATAAATTTAATATATAATTACACTAAAATAATACTAAATATTGTTAGTAGAATTTACTGCTATCAATATTTATTATTGTATTAAGCATTATCAAATAGTAAACTTAATGAAAAAACTACAAAAATTAGACATTTTATGTCTAATTTTTTAGTTTACTATGATAATCCAATAACTTAATGTTTTCAGTACATTAAGCCATTGGATATGGACTTGAACACATGTGAATTGCATTGACAGTCATAAAATTTTTAAATTATATCATCATCATAAGTCAATCAAATTATAAATTAAGGTAATATTAATCATACTATTACAGTTAATGAAATTTGTTTAACTAGGGAAGATATGATGTAAAAATATTAAAAACGTGATTATTACAAAACAATATAAAAATTTAAGAATGTGGTTAGCTAACAATTTGTAAAACATATTTTTGAATAAAAAATTAATTCATTTTGTGTTCACTTAATTTAAGAATGCATAGTTATAGAACTAAAGAGGACTGAACAAGGTGAAAACATTTTGTTTATGTAAGTGGTAAAGAATCATTAAAATACATTTTTCTTCCTGCTTGAATGCTTCTTTGTAGTTATTGACTTTAAATATAAGAATACTTATATTCTTTGTACAAATAAAAACTAGCAACTCATACAATACTGCTATAAATTGATGCATTATGTTTTTTATATATAGCAATATTTCAAAAGTGTGTTTAAGTCAAATTTAACTCTTTCTAAAAAATACTTATCATCGACTTTCCAAATGTGTCCCTTATTTTGGAATATATAAATATAAGATGAAAATATATGTCATTGGAATCATCTTCAATGATGATATATATTTTTAATAGTATAAAAATCTGCTAAATAGTTTCAGAGTTATTAGGAACATAAAAAGCTTCATCTATTTAAAAATGGTTGATCATTAGACAGATGAATATCTTCAGTCTACAAGGTTAATCAATTATAAATACAATTTTAGCTCACTGGGCAGGAAAATCCGAAAACGTCACACACAACGGATTTACTAAAGTGCACTTTCAGCTCAACTGAGCCCTCCTCAGTAGTTTCACTTTACAGCTCAACTAACGGTCAGTTGAGCTGTAAAGTGAAACTACTGAGGAGGGCTCAGTTGAGCTGAGAGTGCACTTTAGTAAATCCGTTGTGTGTGACGTTTTCGGATTTTCCTGCCCAGTGAGTTAACTGAGAGTGCACTTTAGTAAATCCGTTGTGTGTGACATTTTCGGATTTTCCTGCACAGTGAGTTAAAATTGTATTTATAGTTGGAAATAATGGAGCAGCGTAAAACTGTGGTAGAAGGTTAATCAATCTTATTTGAGATTAGACTTTAATAGCCTGAATATAAAATTTGCTAAATTTATTTTATTGGAATAAATTTTTGAAGTTGGAATGCCTACCATTTTTAATTGGCTGAAGATAAAGATTAATCGATATGTCATCAAGATCATCTTCAGTGAATTAGCCAACAGTACTAAATGTCATAAAATTTAATATTTCAATAAGTTTGTTTGCCATTTTTAAATAGTTGAAGCTAGAGAATTAAGTGTGCAGTACTGAGATTATCTTTAATAGCAGAACGTTTCCATCAAATTTCATGAAAATATACTAATTAGATCTAAAATTATTTATGAGAGAGAGACAGACAACATGGTGATCTATTAAACCTAATTTTCTTTTGAAAAGTAGGTAAACAATAAACATGGGTGCATAAACAGATTTAAAAGCACAACTTTCTTATTTTATCAATATTTTTTAATAAATCAAAGTCTAAATAATTAGCATAATTTTTATGAATAAAATCTGAAAATTTGAGCCATTCATAATTACTCTAATGAACAAATGCAAATTGCTGATGTGTTGTTAAAGCTAAAAAATGAAGAGATTTTAATGCTATTGCATATAAAGTTATGCAGACTTACAAGATGATATATAATATGTAGAGATGTACAACACCCAATAAAATCAGAATGCATAATAATTGTCAAAGATTTGATATTTATATTTATAAACAAAAAATTAATTATAAGATGATAAATTAACTGGTAAATATCATTTCTCAAGTGAGGGACTAAAGCAGGTAAATTATGTGACAAACATCGTATTCCCTGAGAGAGGGAACCATTAGATATGATAAACATCGTAACACAAAATGAAGGGACTCTTACAGGTTAGTCTTCAGTCACTCACAATAAAAATATACAAGTCAAATCGATACCATATATGTGCAGGTGAAGTGGTCATCTGAAGCTATAGACAATCTGTGTTTATTTGAAGATAGAAGAAAAATGAGTATATGCTGTCTCCAAAACCCTTAACCAGAGAGGTCAGATTTGGTCCTGGAAAAAGAAATTCTTAGAGGGCAGTTGAGTTGAAATCGCCAAAGGAGTAAGTCACCTCCAAATTTGACATGCAATCAAGCCATAACTGTCAAAGAAGTAAGTTGTAGTCACCTCCAATCTCGATAAAGTTGAATCTAAATCATAGGAAGTGTTAACAGCATCGAAAAACTTCATGTGATGTCTTCATTTACTGCAGACATGCCAATTTATAATCAGAGGAAAAAAAAGGGAAGGCAGAAAAAATAAAAGAAGAATAAAAGGAAAGGAAAGAAAAACAAAGAAACAAATGCAAAATTATCGAATCATAGACCAAGAAAAGAATTAAACTGATTAGAGAACAAGAAAATGCCATACATGTTTGGCAGTAAATTAAGTGCACTATAAAAACATGTTTCACATAGTTGCAAAGATTGCAAATTCATTTTCATCTATCCTGAGATTGTAAATAAGAGCCTTCAAGTGTGTACTATGCAGAATTTTGAGGATTATTTTTTTTTTTTGCTTCTAGCATAGTTGATTTCAAATACTGTACTATATTGAGAAACTTGTTTGATATTAAATCAAAAATAATATTCGTTTAAACAGGAATAAGAAAATTATAAACTTAAACGAATAAACTTTAATGAAAGGTACTTTCATATATACACCCTCATTAGTTCAAATTCTATAATTCAAAAATTGTTCATTTTAAATATATATAAGAACTCATATTAATAGTTTATATTACAGTTGTAACTGTAATTTTTTGAAAATTTTAAATTATCATATAATTATCCGCATTAATAATAATAGATATATAAAATTATGATTTTAAGTTAATAAAGTCATTTATGTAGGCACCATCAACATGCTTTCCTAATGTTATTAGGGTCAAGTTTATTAATTGGCATAACTGCAATTCTCCTTTTATCTAAAATATGCAAAGTTTCTCTATTTTTCCTTTTATCGGATCTTCAATATATACAATTTTTGCACCAGTTAATGGAGAAATTCACGAGTAGTGTGTCCATGAATAACCACAAAAACACAGCATTAGCACAAAGAGCAGCCATAATGAATCTCTTCATTAATTGAGGATGTCACAAAAATTATACATATCAAAGAAGATTCGATAACTGAGAAAAATAGGGGGTTGCTATGACAACGGGGTTCAGATTTCTGGTTTCAAAACGGTTGTAGAGTGAAGTGTGCCTGAAGAGGGTGTAGATGCACCGAAAACATTAGTACAAGGTTGATGATAAAGAGTTTTTTTAACTATACTGCAGTTAGTGCTGTTATTTTAAGTGTGAGAAAAGGAAAACTAGAGAAATTTTATATATATTAGATAAAAAGAGAATTGCAGTTATAACAATTAATAAACTTGAACCTAATGGCATTAGCAAAGCATGGAGATGGTGCCATACTTTTTATACATAAATGACTTTTTATAAAATTATGATTTTTAAGTTAATAATCAAATTTACAATTATTAACACTGATAATTGTATGTTAATATAATTTTTTGAAAATTTTAAATTAACAGTTTAAATTACAATTGTAACTATATGTTCTTATATATATTTAAAACAAACAATTTTTGAATTATAAAATTTGAAGTGAGGATAATGTATACCGAAAGCACTTATCATTAAAATTTATTCATTTAAGTTTATAAATTTTCTTATTCCTAATCTATTAAGAATTAAAAAACCATTGTCTTGATAAATCATAAGTAATAATCATAGCACTGACCCCCATATTCACCAACCAAGTGTCAATTTGCAGATCGTATAAGTCGGGATTGAATTGTGAACTCCAATTATTTTTCTTTCGTATTCACCAACATTTTTTGAAACCGGATTATTCGATCGGCTGTTTAACTCTTGCCGCTTTGTAAGAATAGCTTCGATTTGTTGATTTATATCGTGTGAATTTATGCGCATTTTTTGATGCGCAAAGATTGTAATTTTGCACGTGTTTTTCAACGTGGAGGTCGGAACCTTCTTTGAGAATTAATCCGTCGATAAGGATGAGTTGAATTACCACTCACAGTTGGAGATTAACTCCTCGAAATTTGCTGTGGTGAATATGAAAAATGGGAGCGATCTTGGATCCGAGTATTAATTCACTGAGGTGAATACGGCCGTGAGTGTTTAGTGCTACGATTATTATTAGTCTACAATCTGCATACAAAAATTCGAAATAATTTTTGTATACAGACTGCATACAAATACTATCTTTATATGCTAATATAAGCATATAAGAATAGTAGTAATAAAAGTCATTTTACTACATATAAATTCATATCTTTATAGAATATTTCAGTACTTATGATTTAAGATTTTTGAAAAAATTGCCTATTAACAAAAACAAAATTATTATAATACATTAAACAGAAAAGTGCTCAGTCACACAATAATGAGTTGAGCAATTTTCATATGATTTTCAATATATTGTTTAAATTAATTTTTTTAGTTCTTTCAATTAAAAATTTATTATCTAACATGAAAATTTCTCAAATATCATGACCCCCCAACAATTTTTCCACAGTTTGCACACCATTGTCTTAAGGGACCAATTTAAAAGACTTTTAAAAGATTGAAACCCAAGCTTATTGAAGAAAGAAACTTGAACTTTTTAAGTTTGAGCAGATTTAAGTCAACAACTCTATTCTCCTGTGACCTCTTAGTCTCATCATATTGCAATTTTGATAATTTTGTCAAAAATAAAGAACTGCAAGTGAATTTATAAAATTTCTCGAAATCTTTTATTTTGAAATATTCAATATAAGATTTTAATATTTGTTGCTTACACGAAAAAATATTTTTCATAATTTTTTTTAATCAGTCGTATACACAAATATAACAATATTAAGATAGAAATTTGCAAGACCAAATGATGGTCAATTGAAACTTTTTGCCCTTTTTGACATTCTGATAATAACTAAAATTGTTAAAATGAAGTATTATTTTTAACTTAGCCAATATATCTTACCTGCATACAAAATAACGTATCACATTAGCATGACAGACAACAATCTCAAAACTATCTTCTTTCTGGCTAGCTGGAGCTCTGTGAAAATATTTTCTGAAAGCTGCTTCAATTCTTGCTCCATCTTTAAAAAACTGCTGAGAGAAAAATTAAATTATTTAAATATATTTTCTAAAAATACAAATATCTAACTTTTGTTATTTTATATAACATAAATAGTGTATAAGTAATTAATTTTCATGCAATATACAGGATGAAAAAAAACTTCATTGTAAAATTTTGTGTACAGATAGGGGACCTTGAAACAAGTCAAAAATGTCTAATGAACATATAATCTAAATGGCACCGTTTTTGAGTTATAACCCTGTAATGCTAACCAATCACCATCAAGTACACAAAGCGTCACGATGCATCGCATTGTCAAGATGCATTGCTTGCCTTCTTGTTAACCCGGTAATCAATAGGAGAGCGACACAATGCGACACGTCTCGACAATGCAACATGTCGTGATGCTTTGTATATTCAATGGTGATTGGCTAACTTTAAAGGGTTATAACTCGAAAATGATGTCATTTAGACCATATATTTCATTAGACATTTTCAACTTGTTTTGAGGTCCCCTATCAGTACACAAAATTTTACAACAAAGTTTTTCTTCACCCTGTATATTTTTGAAATAATTAGGAGTGAGTCCACATGACTAAACTTCAGAAAATTTTGATTTGAATAAGTTTCATTGACATATTTAGATAATTAAAAAAATTTTTTGTATAATTTATGTATTTAAAACAAACACAGTAAATTAATAATCAACACAGCAAAAAAATTCCTTAACATTTTAAGATTTTTATTTATTCTTATCTTTTCTAATTCAGAAAAAAACATTCATAAAATGCAAATTATATTCTTTAAATGCAGATTAAATAAAATTTTATAAAGATCTTATGAATTTCACAATATAGGTATCCCTAAGGCTATAACACAATTTCCTGAAAAACATTGTATTGTGTGAAATTGTGTTATATGAGACTTGGAGCCAATATAAAAAGAAGAGTTAATTCCAAAAGCAATTAAAAACAAATAACTTTTTTAATTCCACATAAGAAACTTAATTTCTATTAAGATTATTATTAACACAAAACATAGAAAAAATATATATGCAAGATCTAATAAAAACAATATATGTAAAACAAAAGGATAGAAAAAAGTATATAACCTATATAACATTCATTAAATAATTATATCTTTCTTACCAATGTTTCGTTAAAATGACAACTTTTTTATTTAACATATTCAACTTCACTTTCTTTCTTATATATTTAAAAGTTTGTGTGTCTTTGGCTCTCGCTACAAAATTTGTAATCTAACTTGCTGCAAAATAATCATTCCTTAACATATACCCAAAAAAATTTATGAATAAAAAAGTTTTTCCTTTTCTTTCACATTCCCTCTATTGAAGAATAAAAACTTATTTTTTATCCAACAATTGAACATTTGGAACACAAAATACTCAATTGTCACCAATTAAATTAATTTCAAATTGAAAATAGACCGCATTTTGTCCCTCTAATGGCAAACTAGCAAAATTGCATTTATGACTAATTTTAACAAAGTATTTCACAATGATTGCATTTTGTGTGTGTATTGTGTGTCCCTAGTATGGATTTACAAAAATTAATGAAAATGTTTTAGAAAATTACATTTACACTCCTACAACACAAATGTGTTAAGTAAAAACCACGTTGTAGAACGGGTGGGCAAACCGTGGCCTGCGGGCCACATGCGGCCCTCCAACCAATAATTATAATGCCAAAAATGTTATCGATAAATAAAATGAATATAAAAAATATCAAATCTGTTCCATATGTCAACAATATAGTTTATGTAATTTCTAGGAAAGTAATATATAACAATTCATATGGTAAATTGTAGGTGTCATTACAGTATCAAATTTCTTAAAAAATAGATTTGATTAACCGTTAACCAGAATAAACGTCATTGGATAAGAAAATCCATTGCAAAATACATTCAAAATCAAATAAAATCGTTTTGAGATCGATTGCAAAATACATTCAAAATCAAATAAAATCGTTTTGTCAGTCAATCTACTCAATATCTTTCATAATTTCATGGTGTTTGTATTTAATATTTGTGCAATTTCCTAATTTCGTAATTTCATGGTGTTTGTATTTAATATTTGTGCAATTTCCTAAGCAGGTATGTTTTTAATATTTAATATTTGTGCAATTTCCTAAACAAGTATGTTTTTAATTATTGTTTGAAATTTGAAATGATTAAATTATAATTTTAATATATAATTTAAAAGAATTTTGATTTCTGCCGAGCTTCTATGAAAATGGCGTTTCACTTTTTTCGAACTGCTGGCATTATTCAAACCCATGATTCATATAACGGTCAACGAAAGCTGAACTACTAAGAAAATTGGCTTAACTTTAACATGTCACCCTTTTATAATATCTTAGCCAACAAATGTACCATTTAGGATCTTTCTATTTTGGCTACATAATTTTCTAAGAGAATTTTATCATTTCAGACAGTTATTAGATGATGGTGGGATTTTGGGAGTTTTATTTTATGCTCCTTTTCAATCAGATAAATTACTAAAGCGCAGGATCATTTCCAACCACGGGCAAAAGCCACATCTGTGAAGGGGGTTCAGTCAGGTGGTGAAGGATAGGGATCACTAGGAAAGTGCAGCCCTAGGTTATATTTCATTGATGCAATATGGCCCTTTCTCTCAAAAGTTTGCCCACCCGTTATAGAAGTACCATGTCATAGGAGGATTTTCGCAACTTTCAAATTGTGTTAAAGTGAAACAGTAATGTAGGAAGCTATGTTATAGGAGGGCTATCTGTACAGAAGATTTTGATAGGGTTGGGTTCAAATATTTTGGCATTAGTTCAAATTTATAATAACTCAAAACATGCTCTTCCATAAGTGTAACGTTATAAATGCAAGTTAAGCTCCCCAACCACCTGAACTCAGAACATCCAATATGTTTTTAAATAATAGTAGTATACAGTAATGTTGACTCAATAATGTTTATTCTTTAAAATATAGAAATTGTGTATCTCATGCCTAACAACACTTTATGTAGGTGTAAAAATAAAGAAAATACCATATAAAAACAAAGTTTGAATGTTTAAGTTATTTTCATGTGTCCAAGTTTCTAGCTTCAGCCAGATGACTACGTGATAAGACAGCACATCATTTATCACCTAGGAGAATTTGTTCAATTCCAAGTTCCATGTATCCAGTTTTTCATGAGTGGTTCAGGCCTATTGAATATCATCCTCCAGTTTTCTGGCATATACAACCAGGAGTGTTTTTACTCTATTGGAGCTTTAATATCCTATTGGCTATTAATAAAAAATGCCCCTTCTGATTCAGTGGCTTAATTTAAACTAACCTAACCAAGTTTTTAAAAAATAAAAATTCATTTTTTAATGCTACTTCCCAATCATTGATTGATTACTATATAATGGAGTCACTCAGGCCCAACTACGAACTGTCCATATCTATGGTAGGGTCAACAAAACTTTGTTGTAAGAGTATATCGACACCCAGGCTAGATCTATCAAAAAATTTTCTGAGCATGGAATTCAAATTCCATCGCTGACCAACCCAGGTTGGAATTTGGATTCTAAGTGAGTGACCTGTGGTGAGCATTCCAAATGGGTATGGATGGCCTATGATAAGCATTCTAATGCTTGTTATAGGTTGCTCACACTCATAGCAGCAAAAAATCAGATGATGTTAAATGAACTGGGCATGGTTTATCTCCAGAAAAAACTTTTGGAGAGTTGGAGCTGGGAATTGAAGAAAGATTTTCTATTCATATTTAATTCTGTTATTAAGCTTAACAAGTTCATTATGGCCTATGATAAGCATTCTAATGCTTGCTATAGGTTGCTCACACTCATAGCAGCAAAAAATCAGATGATGAGGTTAAATGAACTGGGCATGGTTTATCTCCAGATAAAACTTTTGGAGAGTTGGAGCTAGGAATTGAAGAAAGATTTTCTATTCATATTTAATTCTGTTATTAAGCTTAACAAGTTCATAAATAGCACAAAAAGCAGTATGTACATATATAACTTTTTCCAATTTGTTCCTCTATTTAATTCTGTTTTAAATTTTCTCAATATTTCTAGCTGTCTAGAAGGTTCTAGGTTTTCTTAGCCATTCAGGCTTAGAAAACCTAGAAAAGAACTAACAAAAGAAAATATGGCACTAAAAGGCAGTTCCCACTTACAGAAAAGTCACTACAGAAAATAATTATGTACACAGAATACACTTTCTTTTTCTGGATTTCTGTTCGTAAAATTCAGTATGTTCCCATCTAATTCGGAAAACAATTTCAAAAGCATCAGCTATTGGCATTTATCTTCTGACATCAGACGTTCAAAATTATTTCTTGATGCTTCGTCGTCTTCCTTTCCATGCTTAAGTTTCTCTTGATTCAATGACTGTGTGCATCACATATGATGTCCCTCTAACAGTATGCTATTGGTTTAAAATATTCTTTTATCGGATCACATTATGAAAAAATAAAAATTGCTCAACTCTATATTCCACATACTTTTTGCACTGCTTATACGGAAAATCTGAAAATTTATTTTCAAGTTTCTAGAATAGACTGGTTGTGTTAAGGCCAGTTTCCACTTATGGAAAAGTACTAGAAAAAATAATCCAGTAACAGAAAATTTTCAAATTAAAATTAATTGTGTTTTAAATTTTCTCAATTTTTCTAGTACTTTTCCATAAGTGGAAACTGGCCTTAACACAACCAGTTTATTCTAGAAACTTGAAAATCAAGTGGGATAATATTAAAACAAATTACAATTTACATGAGATATGAATGCATATCTTCACAATCAAGAAAATTAAATTTTAGGGACAAGAACTCCAAATCCAGCACATGGCAATTCCTGATTAAGAAGCACATTAAGAGCAGCTTAAAACTCCTCTTTTTTATAATAATTATAATTATGCTCCGTAATTTCGTTTTTCACGAAAATGAATGTGTTTTAAATTTTCTCAATTTTTCTAGTACTTTTCCATAAGTGGAAACTGGCCTTAACACAACCAGTTTATTCTAGAAACTTGAAAATCAAGTGGGATAATATTAAAACAAATTACAATTTACATGAGATATGAATGCATATCTTCACAATCAAGAAAATTAAATTTTAGGGACAAGAACTCCAAATCCAGCACATGGCAATTCCTGATTAAGAAGCACATTAAGAGCAGCTTAAAACTCCTCTTTTTTATAATAATTATAATTATGCTCCGTAATTTCGTTTTTCACGAAAATGAACGGCAATTTTTTTTATATAATTAATTAAAATATTTATATACTATATCGACCATTTTGGTCCAATACATGTTGCCATCTTTCTGATAGCAGCATGATTCCATGCTTATAATTAATTAAAATATTTATATACAATATCGACCATTTTGGTCCAATACATGTTGCCATCTTTCTGATAGCAGCATGATTCCATGCTCGTTGAATTTCTGATCTTTGCTTGCAAAAAACTGAACCAAGTGATTTTTGACGACCAAGTGTTTTGCCATCTAAAGAATTCTGTAAAGACCAGAATAAGTAGAGTGTTTTGCCATCTAAAGAATTCTGTAAAGACCAGAATAAATAATAATCGCTTTGCTTGCAAAAACTGAATCAAGTGATTTTTGACATCCTCATTTAAACTAAGTGTTCTACCATCTAAACAATTCTGTAAAGAGCGGAATAAGTAATAATTGGAGGGTGCCAGATATGGCAAATGTGGTGGGTATGGTAGCACATCCCATCCAAGCTGTAACAGCTTCTGGTGAGTCATCAAAATTGTATGGATGTAATTGTTTGGCATTGTCATAGTGAAACCCCTATGCCTTTTCTGTTAATCAATTCTGGCCTCTTCTGTGTTTTAAATTTTCTCAATTTTTCTAGATTGTTAAGGCCAGTTTCCACTTATGGAAAAGTACTAGAAAAAATAATCCAGTAACAGAAACATGTGTTGTTATTCAACAGTTTGCTTCAACCAATACCTTTATTTTGTCATCATAATGCTTTTTACAGTTCTATCCAATTATGCCCAAATCGGCATATGTTTTCATCGAAGATTTCAAAATTGATCCCTTGTGCATCTACCTCCGAGGCCCACAAAATTTTCATTATGACCATTCGATTCTCCAGATGCATTTGCACTTGTAATTTTGTGCACAATATCTTCATCAGTAAGTAGCATTTCTGTTAATGCATTTTCATTATAGAATATAGTCTTCAGCTATGATATTATCAGCTTCAGTAAGTATTTTCCAGGTTTCTTGGTTCGTAAACAAATGCTCGAGAAGAAGAAACCTCGTAAGTATTTTTGATTTCTCTAGCACAAAAATTATAAATTAACTCAAGATAGCAAGGGTTTTGAAGAAAATATGTCCAGATAATTATTGAAATCACATTGGTTTAATGTGAAAAATGAGCTTCAACTAACTTTCCTGCACCTGATGCATCTTTAACATCAAAATTGTCAGAATGAAATTTTGCAAACCATTTGCTACTGGCATTCTGTTAACACGTCATCTTCGTATACTTCACATAACTTTTCATTCTGTTAACACAACTTTTTTCTCGCTTGAACAGCATTCTTACTTCACATCTCCATACACTTCACATCATAACTTTTTTCTTGCTTGAACAGCCTTACATTTCCCTGCACTTCACATAACTTTTTTCTTGCTTGAACATTCTTACTTTTTCAGTAATGAAAAAGCAAAGCATGCCAAAAATCTCCATTTTATTTTCCATTTTTGACAGGACACCAAAAAAAAAAAAATATTACTGCATAGAATAATAAAAAAAATTTTTATAAATATACTTTGAAACATCAGCTGTTGAAATTTACAATAACAATATGACTTAGAATGAAATTGGTGGATAAAAATATAACTAATGCCACTGGTGGGAAAAAAATTAAATTACTTTCTGAACAACCCAATAAATTAGATGCTTCTCACTCTTTTCTCTTAATGTTCACTGTGCAGCTGAACAAGGGAAAATATAACTTAGCAGTCTAATTTATTAATCTCGTGGATGAATATTATTTTATCTAGAGAATTCATCTATTGTCTCACCAACGAAACACAAAGGCAATTAAAGGGTCCTTTAGTTACATGCTATATTTCTTTTCTTAGAGGATCTTTCTCTCTTTTCGTCATGCTTTATACTTTTCTCACTCTGTCCTTCATTTTTGAAAGAGGACATACTCATAGGTTAACCCATCTTATTTACTTTTAATAAAAATCTGATTTGTTTAATTATGATCATTTTGAACAATATACCGGGTGGTTATAAAATAAGTATCTCTATTTGGGGCTGTCTATAGCTAGAAGGAATAATCCGAATGAAACCGAAATCGGTATGCTTACTAATCGAGAAGGGGGAAGAAGAATGGAATAAACAAATTGGGGGTACTTAAAATCTAATGTGTACTGATCAAGTTCAGGTTCCACATGGCCATTGAGCTGGAGGACACAATCCAAGCGGTGCGTGACGTGCTCAACTGCAGAATGCAATTCATCAGGAGTGATGTTTCGCACATGTTGTGCTATGGCGATTTTTTAGATCATTGAGGTTTGCGACGCCTCCACGGTACACATTAGATTTTAAGTACCCCAAAGCTCCAAATTATTTTTATTCCATTCATCTTCTCCCCTTCTCGATTAGTAAGCGTACCGATTTCAGTTTCATTCGAATTATTCCTTCCAGCTATAGACAGCTCCAAATAGAGATACTTATTTTATAATCACCCGGTATATTTATCGTATTTGAAATTTAAGTAATTATCTTGAATTGTAAAACAATAATGTTAATTGTCCAATACATATTAAAATTGAAATCAATTATTCAAATTTTATTAAGGATCTCTAAAAAAATTTTATCTGAGAATGAAAATTTTGAGTAAATGAATTTTGGAAGATGAGAATTCATAATTACTAATTTTATAAAATATATTTCTTACATGCACATCTGGCATCCAATGTCCTGAAGGCGGTTCAGGTCGTATTGGTGCTCCTTCTCGCAATAAATCACATTCTTCCACTGGCACATCTGGAAATAACTTGCAAATAATCTCCGAAGTCTGTCTGGCTCTAGTCATTGATGACTGAACAATTCTCGTATATGAAAAACCTAAGTCTTTAAGACGTTCACCTGTTTTAAAAGCTTGTTTCTTGCCTGTTAAAAGAAATTGTCATTTTAATGCATCATTCATAAATCACAATAGAATTCTGTATTATTCATTTTATTTAAAGATCAAAAACAATCTTGTATCAAGTATGTCTCATACTGCTTTTATCTCTGCTATATATTCAATCAAAATAAATTAATCATAAGCCATACTAAATAACTGTAATTAAATGCGATTAATAATTCATATTTAAAAAACAGCTTATTACCATATCAGTGTAGCATAATATAATTATTTTTAAAATCTTACCTAGCTCAGTAAGTATTTTATCACGATCTTCATTTCCGTTCGTAATGTACTGACCATGACGAATTAAGAATAAATGTCTTGTTGCTTTAGGTTTTAGTTCTTCCAATGTCTCATTATACTTATTATCATCATCTGGAGATGAATTTTTTGAAGGTTTTATAAAACTAGATGGTTCTCTCCTAAATTAAACAACATTTAAATTTATCTGTAAAGATGATTTGATTATTGTATTTATCATATATTAGTGATAAATTAACTATTAACCTGAATATATTAACATAAAAGCAACTCTCTTTTCTTTAAATCTCCATATACGACTAAGTCTTGAAAGCTCTATTTATCATATATTAGAATTATCCTGTTTTGACTACACTACACCCCCATTATCTAGGTTTGGATATGAATATATATATATATATAATAATAATTGGATAATATGAAGGTGACAGACAAAGCCCACAAAGAAACACTCAACCTGATAAAGGAAAGAAGTATTCTAAACACCACATCTGGAAGAAACCTACAATCATTTCAACATTCAATGTCCGTACTCTCTTAAAATGCGGAAAATTTTATGAGCAATGTAAGGGATCTGAGGCCGCGGGTGTTGAAGCAATCTACATACAAGAACATTGATGGAAAACCCACTCATCTTCTATGCTCCTGAAGAAGGGAAAAGGAAAAGAGGTAGACCCTGTACTCAATATTGGCAATGCATTAAGAATATTCTCCAGACATCCACCCAACTTTCTGCATCTGAGATCCATCGAGTGACACAAGACAAAGAAACCTGGCTTTCCTTCACATCATAGCAACCTCCAGATCATATTTTGGTGGACTTCTTACCTGTTATTTTTCTTCTGTTTCTCTATTTATAATTGTATAAAATTATAAATAAATAAATGATAACGTAAAAGTGAAACTAGGTCCTTACATACAAAAACTAGATTTAAGGTCCTATAAGCTAGTCTAGTTTTTTAAATAAATGATGATGATATTGATATATATATATATTTTATTCATTTAATTAATGCTAAATGCAATAATTTCTGATATTTTCAGTATTTTGTAAATTATCAAGGAAATCAGTTATCTGGAGAAATTAATTTCCTTACTATTACAGTTAGACCCAATCCACACTATCAAGCCATTCACTATCCTTTGACGAGCGTTCGATCTCACTCCGATCAAATACTTCTGCATTGTTTGTAACAAACTGTTTACAAATGGATAATGATTGACATAACTGGATAGAACTGTAAAAGACAAACAACTTTTGTTTTGAAAGTTTTTTAATATCACCTACAGAGCGTGAGATATCACAAAAAAGATACTGCCACATGTACCACGGATTGAGCTATACAAGCAACAAGAAGAAGAATCCGAGAGAGAGAGCATCTGTGGAACACTATTGAACATCATTTAGAGCAGCGGGCCAACTCGAGTACTCGGTGGTAGTACTCGAAACATAGGTACCAATAAGTCTTTCATCCAACAAGTGTTTCAAGTATAGTATCACAGAAACCAACAAGTGTTTCAAGTATTCATCCAACAAGTGTTTCAAGTATATAGTAACATAGAAACCAACAAGTGTTTCAAGTATAGTATCACAGTTCAGCTCTATGCTGAACTGTGATACTATACTTGAAACACTTGGTTTCTATGTTGACTGTGATGCCATATTCAAAACAAGGGTTTCTGTCTTGTTTTATGAGCACACATATCGGATTCTTCTTCTTCCTATTGCTTGAACAGCCCAATTGGCGGTATATGTGGCAGTATCTTTTTTTATATCATCTCACAATCTGTAGGTGATATTTAAAAAATTTCAAGTTTATATTGGAGCAAAAGTAGGACTCCATCTGCCCCTACACATGGAGTCAACCTATTTTCTATCTCTTGGAAATTGGTGATGAGATGGGGGAAATAGGGAGAAAAATTTTGATTAAAGTATATCTGGAAAATCGAATGGTCATGATAAAAAATTTTTTTGACACATGGACTCCGTGTGTCCCTACTTCCGCTAGGCCCACAAAACTTTTATCACGACCATTCGATTTCCAGATATATTAAGATCAAAATTTTTCTCCCTACTTCCTATCTCATCGAGTTTCCGTAAAAAGGATGGTACGGGTGGTAAGATACGTCCTGTATATGGTAGCTAGAGAGATTTTTAAAATGATTAACAGAGTCCTCTAAATCCCATTATTATTATTATTATTTTTGTAAGGTTTAACTGCTAGAAAGATCTAATAATTTATATAATTCTAAATCCCATTATTATTATTATTATTATTTTTGTAAGGTTTAACTGCTAGAAAGATCTAATAATTTATATAAAAATATGTTTTTAATATTTTCTTAGCCTTTCAGAATTTTTTCTGGACTCACAATTTTACGTTTTGCATTTTTTTACTTTAAAATAAATTATTTCTAATCATACCTGTCAAGCTGAGTGAGTGACGATTATAGACCGCCATTCGAAATATTCAAACTATTATATTTTTACCTTATTTAATGTGTTTTAATATCATGAAAACGATAGAATTATTTTTATGATGATGCACTACATCTTTATTTTTTTATAATTGTAACTGTTCGCAAGTTTTATAGCAAAACACACTCACTTATCCCAATTGAAATCCCACTTGACGGACGGTGTCGTTTGATAGGAATCAGCTTTTTTTATATAGTCTATTGAACCGGAAGCGGATAAAATCCCAGCTGTTACACCTCCACTTACGAGTCCCAACACAAATTTGCCTACGGTCATTTTAAAAAAACTAAAAAATGTTCAATTTCAGTTCCTGCGAAAGACGACTTCTTAACCACCTAGCGGTAGTAAATCTGCCAGAACGTGACGTCACAAAAAATCGGCTTTTAATGGACGCGTTCGGCAAACGCTGGGAGCGAGTTTTGACGTAAATCCCAAAGCGACGGGAAAGTGCTAGGAATACGTCACAAGTTAGGGAGCGAACAGAAAACGTGCCCGAGTACTAAAGAAAATGGCGGCATCCAGTAAACAAGGAGATTGCCAGTAAAGCAGCAGCAGTTACAGCGATTACGACTTATTTACAATTTTTAGATTCGGAATCTGAAGAGGATGAATTCTTACAATTGGGGTGTTTTCTGAATTTAATAAATTTAAGTACGACAGGAGAAAACATCCCAGCGGAATTTCGACCTCTCTTTTACATTATCCCCTAATTAAACATTCCTGAATTCGTCGATGAAGGTCCCATGTGGGGCAGAAGCCCGATTCTCAAGTTATGGGGACCCAAATTTGAGGCTCGGAATCACTTTTTTTAATGAGTTTCTGCAAAACTTTTATAGATAATCGGATATTTTAAAGTTTTGACTATACTACACCCCCCATTATCTAGGTTTGGATATGAATATATACATATAATAATTGGATAATATGAAGGTGACAGACAAAGCCCACAAAAAAACACTCAACCTGATAAAGGAAAGAAGTATTCTAAACACCACATCTGGAAGAAACCTATCATCATTTCAACATTCAATGTCCATACTCTCTTAAAATGTGGAAAATTTTATGAGCAATGTAAGGGATCTAAGGCCGCAGGTGTTGAAGCAATCTACATACAAAAACATTGATGGAAAACCCACTCATCTTCTATGCTCCTGAAGAAGGGAAAAGGAAAAGAGGTAAAATTTAATAGTTATATTTTGTTACAGAAATCTGGTATATATTAATTTATTCTTTCTTGGAAACTGCATAAATATATACTATTGTAAGTACTTTCAATTCATATCACATAAATCTACCTCAAGTTAGAGTTATTGAATATTCAGAAAACTGAATATAAACCACCATATAAACTTTGTTAGAAAAAAACTAACATCATAATTAGCATAACAAAATAAAACATTAAAATATGAATTGATAAATACAATATTTTCACAAAATTTTTGAGTAAGAGAGAGTTCTTTTACTTTATTCTACACTTAGGTAGGATATAAATATCTTTATTACAGTTATTGCGTAATTACCTTAGGTAGGCTATAAATATCCTTTATTACAGTTATTGCTTAATTACAGAAACGTTTTCGGTCTATCCGACCCCTCTTCATTTGATGTTCTATTGGAATGCTTAATTGTTAAAAAGTCTACATAATATATGTATTTAGTGTAGATACAGCTGAAGAGGGTCGGATAGACCGAAAACGTTTCAGTAATTACGCAATAACTGTAATAAAAGGATATTTATAGCCTACCTAAGAGCTAGAATAAGGTAAAAGAATTCATTGTTTAAGGTAGAGTAATTTTTAGTAAAAGAATTCATCATTTAAAGGTAGAGTAATTTTTGAACATTAATAATAAGAGAGAGTTTTTGATTTATAAAAGCTAATGAAAGTTAAAATGAAATATATTATTACCAATAGAAAAAATGAATAACGAAGATATTAAATCATCATAATTAAATAACATAACTAATACAAAATATAACATTTGTAAAAGTAATCGTCATGCCAATTCTATTATCATTATAATTTCAAGAAAATATTATAAATATACAGTATTTGAATGAAAACTATCTGACATGGCATTTGCAGATCCTTAAATATCATTCTTAAATATTTAAGGATCTTTTATTATTATTATTAAATATATTAGTCTTGGAATTCAACAATAACATCATGCCTGTATCCATGAGAAGATGATCAGTACTAAAAGATATAATGGAAAAAAATCATACATCACTAATTAAATAATACTGTACATCCATATCCCTATAACTGTCAGTTTCCTCTTGTCATCCTCTTTATACATATCAATCCTCTTATTTATACTCTCAAACCATATATCCTCAGATTTTCATTCACTTGCTTTCTCTACACTTTCATTGGCTTCCCCTTTTTCATTCTTACCATCCATATACTCAGCACATGCTTGTTTCATTAATTGTTCTTTATTCATTCTCTCCATATAGCCAAACTATCTTAAAGGATTTTCATTCACTTGCTTTCTCTACACTTTCATTGGCTTCCCTTTTCTCATTCTTACCATCCATATACTCAGTACATGCTTGTTTCATTAATTGTTCTTTATTCATTCTCTCCATATAGCCAAACTATCTTAAAGTTGACTTAAGTATTTCATCAACCATACTTTTATTTACACCTTTTATATCCATATGTCATTATTCACAATTGTACCTTATCAGAGAAAATGAAATATTTGAAGAATAACAAATATTTCATTTTCTCTTCACTGCACTCAAATACTTTTTATTCCGTTTACACTATATCTATACCTAGGTTTCACTCCCTTACATCAGAGTCAGAACCAAGACAGTTTGATATACAGCCCCACACACACATTCATCCATTCAGTTAAAACATAACAAATAAAACAGAAGAAAATCAATTATTGGCACATTTTACTCATTACATTTTACCTGTTGGGATTACCTGTATGGGTAAAACTGCTGCTAAAACTAAAAGTGTTTTACACACAAACATGTTCACATTAAACAATCATTGGATCATCAACCAGTTGAGGAAAAGATCAACACCCTCTGATCCTTTCCTTAACTGCACATCATTATTATATCACTCTCACACTTGCACAAGTGTCAACAAATATTGCTCTCACAGTCTCAAGTAGGTGTTCATTTTAATCATATTCTCTCTCAATACTTTCCATAGCTTATTCCTATTCACCAATCGTATGCCAACTGCACATCATTATTATATCACTCTCACACTTGCACAACTGTCAACAAATATTGCTCTCACAGTCTCAAGTAGGTGTTCATTTTTAATCATATTCTCTCTCAATACTTTCCATAGCTTATTCCTATTCACCAATCGTATGCCTTCTCAAGATCCATAAATCCATAGAATATCCTCTTTCTCATAGAAAGATATTTTTCCAATGACATTTATTCATCGTGAAAATCTAGTCCATTCTCTTTCACTCCTGAAAACAGATTGGATATCTTACACATAATCATTTATCCTCTTCACTTTCTTGGACATAATTCTTAACAAATACTATCCAAGTCAAGATCAGATTTATACTTCTATAATTCTTTACTTGAATTTTTTCCATTATAAATGGGGACAATTAGCCAATCATTTATGATTATATCATTCATCCAATATAGCTTACAACTTCACAGCATCAGATTAGTTACTCCACAATATGATTTCCTCCATTAGACTTCAAAATCTCAGTTATTGTCTCATATATTCCCATATTTCTTACTGCATTTCATTACATCAACTGCACAAAACTTTTTCTACACTGATTTGCTCTTCTTCATGCTAATTTTCATCTAATGGAATTTACTCTATTCTCATCTTTTTATTCTTATATTTCTCCAACTGGCTTAAAAAGATCATGGAAATACTCTTTCCCTTTTTCAACCACACTGTCATCCATTTGAAAGAGGGAAATTTGTTCTATTATGTTGAAAATTAAATTAAAGTTTAAGGATCTGTTCTGACATCATCTGAAAAAAATGTCAGTTTGTATTAGATCATGTTTATAGATATGCTGCCCTTTGATTTTCAGTTTAAAATCTCTTATTGAGTAGCAAATCAATATTAGATTTTGTTTAGTTGCAGGTGGGGCTTGATATTTAAATGCAGTTATGAAATAAGTTGAAGATTATGGATGATGGTGTTATCTTTTATATCAAAATTGACTGTTCTGTGCATATTAATACTCTCACAAAAGATGGTAATATGCTGCTCCCATAGACTCAATACTGACTTCCGATGCCGTCATGAAGTATAGTTTATTTTAATAGCAGACATTTTTCAGAAAGCAGATAGTTAATTCTTTCCAGATCAGCTTGTCTATGTTATGTCTTTTTTTTTACATTTTCCTGAGAGTTTATATTTTGTTGTTAATGATTTGAATGCATTTAAATTGATATTAGGTAATTCAAGGATGATATGCATACAACATATTATTTTAAATACTAAATTATTTATTTAAAAAATACTAATCATTTTTGTTATTTTTAATAAACTTATTTAAGTGAAAATATTTTAAAGTACTTTTTGAATAATCATGTATCCTTATATTTCTGTAATCAAATTTAAACATTGTGTTTAAAACTTTTAAATAAAACTAATTAGAACTAGCTAATTAGCAGGAAATAATCATCATCTCTCAGAAAATTACTTTGTTGAATACAAAGTATCGCTCTGGGAATTCTTAGATCCCTCTTCAGCTTTATACAACAAATTAAATTCCGTTCCAATTCGTTTAACATTTTAACATATTCGTTAAAAAAAATAAAAAATACTCTTAATTTTTTTATAAAATAACAAAACATTTTTACTGCGGCACATGTTTTGTTACTATAGTAATTATGTTTAATTTAATTTAAAATGTTAAACGAATTGGAACAGAATTTAATTTGTTGGATAAAAGCTGAAAGGGAATCTAAGAATTCCGAAAGCCCTACTTTGTATTTATTTCACAGAAAATTACTTTATTGATGATTATTTCATGTTACTTGTAATTAATTTTGTTAGAATGCAGTGTAAATATTTGATAAGCTTTTAAATAATTTCTAAATTTTTAAAATTATAATTTAAAATTTTGCAGTTTTCTATATAGAAAATTTTTTTTACAGATTTTGTTAGTTGTTGGAGGGCAAGCACCTAAAGCAATAAGAAGTGTGGAATGTTATGATTTTAAAGATGAAAGGTGGTATCAGTTAGCAGAACTGCCGACTAGGCGATGCCGTGCAGGACTTGCTGTTTTAAATGGTTTCATATATGCTGTTGGAGGCTTTAATGGATCTCTTCGTGTTAGAACTGTAGATATGTATGATCCGTTTAGAGATCAGGCAAGTATTATATGTTAATCAAAATAAAGTGTATAAAGTATATGGTCCAAAATTTATAGTATGAAAATTTTTTCCAAGCAGTGGTCTCAGGCACCAAGCATGGAAGCTCGGAGGAGCACATTGGGTGTTGCTGTACTTAATAATTTGATATATGCGGTAGGAGGATTCGATGGCTCCACGGGACTTAATAGTGCAGAAATGTTTGATATGAGAACTGGTGAATGGAGGATGATCGCACCAATGAGTACACGAAGAAGTAGTGTTGGTGTTGGTGTATTAAATGGTATTTTAAATTTTATTAATTCAAAGAATTTATTTTAATATTTTTCCATTTATTAAAACTATCATGAACAAGAAATTTTATAATATTACCTATTAATAAGATCAAATATTACATCTTTATAGGGTTCTTATATGCTGTTGGGGGATATGATGGTGCCTCTCGACAATGTTTAAGTTCTGTAGAATGCTATAATTCTGAAAATGACACATGGAGTCTCATAGCAGAAATGTCTGCACGTAGGAGTGGTGCAGGAGTTGGGGTACTTGATGGTCTTTTATATGCTGTGGGAGGTCATGATGGACCATTAGTGAGAAAAAGTGTAGAATGCTACAATCCAGAAACCAATTGTTGGACACCAGTTGCAGATATGGTCATGTGCAGGAGGAATGCTGGTAGATAATTTATCATATATTATTTACCTGTTTAGCTCCCATTTCAAACTATATCATAGTTTATTAAACTGAATAAGATTTATAAAATAAAATCTGATTTAAATGATATTTTAAGTAGTAAATAATTGTGAAATTTGCTAAAATTTGAAAATATTGCATTTGATTAGTTTATAATTTGGAACATAAATGAATTCTTTATTAGAGAACTATCTCAATTTTATGACCACAGGACACACAAAAGGATATCATAATATATAGTATGTCCATAAAAGAATGGCCCAGTTATAAATTTTAATAGTATCAACTGTAAGCATTGTAGAGTGTTGGTTCAAGGTCACAATTAAAGAGTAACTCAAACAGTTTTAGAACACCAAAGAGATTCCCCGAAATTAAACGTTTTCTATGCTGTGTCCCAACATCAAATGTACGGACCATTTTGTTTCGCTGAAGCTACCGTAACAGGGGTGGCTTATCTGGATATGTTGTGCTATGTCCCGACGTCAAATGTACGGACCATTTTGTTTCGCTGAAGCTACTGTAACAGGGGTGGCTTATCTGGATATGTTACAAGAATGGCTCTTTCCCCAATTAGTAGAGGGTGAACCTGTAAACTTTATTTGGCAACAAGATGGAGCCCCTCCCCATTGAAATCTCTTTGTACGAGAGTGGTTGAACGTCAAAGTCCCTGACCGTTGGATTGGTTGTAATGGCCGAAACAACAGAGCTCTTTTTCGCTGGCCTCCATGTTCACCTGACCTAACACCATGCGATTTTTTCCTTTGGGGCTTTGTAAAAGATTGTATCTACGTTCTGTCGCTACCTAATGATTTGCCAGAGTTGAGACACAGAATTGAAGAGGCTATTGCTTCCATTATTCTGGACTTGTTAACCAAAGCATGGGAAGAATTGGACTATAGGTTGGATGTATGCTGTATAACTAATATTGAACATTTGTAAGAAAAATTAGGTTAGTTTACCTTTAATTTGATGTATGATTTGTTGTAAATAGTCTAAATTAAACTGTTATAATATACCATTGAAACTGAGACATTCTTTTATGGACACCCTGTATAATACATGTTTTGAGTTTTGTAACTTTAATATAACACTAATTTGATAGATTTTTTTGAGTAATTTGAATTTAATGTAATTGTTTTATAAATGTAAATAATAATAAGTGTTAGTTATACATTATAATTTTTAATTTTGTTTATTGAGAAACATCTCAAAGTATTTTTAAAGTAACCACTTTGCTTATATATAAATATGCAAACAAAATAAGAAGCTTATGTAGATTTGATTCAAATGAAAATCTTACATGATCTTGTAAATCTTGAAAAAAGTACAATCAAACCTCTTTAAGCCACCACCATCGGTTCGAAGGTCCTCTCTGGCGGTAAAGGAGGGTGGCGGTTTATGGTAACATGTGAGAAAACATGTATAGACTAGAATGACATTGTTTCATTTAATTTAAGATGATCAGAAATAAATTGCTGAGTCTATTGTTGTTAATACTAAAAATATTTTTATAAATTCTTTAAAAGATAATTTTTTGATAAGAACAAATTCTGTATTTTAAATATAAAACTTAATCATACAAATTACATATATAGCCAGTCCCTGACTTATGTAAGGGAATTGTCTACAAAATCGTACATTTGTTGGAGCATACATTATACATTATTAATGTGTCACAAAAACATAACATTAAAAATGGTTATATTAAAAGAATAAGCATATAGAATACATGTAAAGCAGTTGCTCACCATGTTAGAGATCCAGTTCAATTCTGAATCTCATCATATTTCATTTTTTCAAGAGGGGGACTTGATTTGGGCCTGATTCCTTAACTAAAATTAATCATATGTAAATGCATATCTATGTATGTTGGAGCTACATAAATAGAAGATTGTCTGTAATTTTATATATTAAAGTTATATTAATAATAATTTTGGTAGAAATACAACAAAAGAAGAAAACTATGATTTAATAAACATGTATAACATAAAGGTTACAACTGTTTAATTTGTTTTATTAGAATAAATCATAATGAAAAAATTAAAATATCCAAGTACTTCTGCATTTATGAATCAATCAAGAAGTATGATATAATTTTGGTCAAAATTAGTTATATATTGCCAATTGAAAAGTTTGATTTAAAAGTTTCATTATGATCATTAATCAGTAAAAGTATTGTAGCATGAAAGTCTCTTCTCTGTTAATCATATATAATTTGATACACACAGTGAATTCTATAAACAACAGTTACTAAACATTTTTTTTTTTTTGCATATTATCAAGTACATGAAAAACTTTATTCTAATCATTCTAACATTGATTAATTTAATATTGAACTTCAACATCTGTTATATTAATGATATTCTACCTGCGTCTATATTATACATTTTTATGAACAAGGAATTGTGTTAATATATATAATAGATGAAATTTTATCATAAATAATATGTATCTAGTGCTTTGAAAACTGTTGAGAGCGAGTTAAAAAACTGTAATATTTTAAAATATTTTATGTTTTAATAACAGGTTTTCTTTCAGGTGTTATTGCAATGGATGGTTTACTGTATGTTGTCGGAGGCGATGACGGCTCCTCAAACCTAGCATCAGTCGAAGTATATAATCCAAAATATGATTCCTGGACTATGTTGTCAACCTTTATGACTATAGGACGCAGTTATGCAGGAGTTTCTGTCATTGATAAACCACTTTGAATAAAAATAGGGCACAGTTTCTATTAATACTCATAAGACAGTATTGCCATCGAAAATAAATTTGTTCATCTCCATTTTGTAGATTTTATGATGTGCTGCTTTAAAAATTTAAAAAAACAAGAGTTTCTATTAATACTCATAAGACAGTATTGCCATCGAATATTTTGGCAAAATTTTGTTCATCTCCATTTTGTAGATTTTATGATGTGCTGCTTTAAAAATTTAAAAAAACAATAATAATATTAATGAATAAAACTATACTAAACAACAAATTCAAAGCTTTTAGAAATGAGTGTTAGCTTTCATCCCATTGATTTGATTGTTATTACAATACTGTCCGACCAGCTTAGTTGTGACTGTCGACGCAAGTACACGTGCGCTGAACGAGTCCAGTGACAAAATAGGGATGACAGCTTTGCACATGGATGTTTTCAAACGTAAGATAACTGAAGTTGAATGGAAGTTTATTGTAATGTTGAATGCTAAATGATTAGATATGACGTTGGAAATAGTATATTTAACAGAACTTAATATATTAATTCAATTGATGTTGGAAATAGTATAAACAGAACTTAATATAATATTAATTTAATATTCCCACCCATCATTATACTGACTGCGACTCTCCCTTTCGCATTTGGACTCATCCACCTTAGCTAGGCGCGGCTTTTGTGGATGGACAATAGTAATATATTGGACTGTAACATAGATTCAATTAAAACGTATCCACCCGATACAATGTGGAGACTTCTGTGGAAACTGAGATTTAAATACGCTAGAGAAAGCTCAGCGAAAGAAACACCGTAAATAAATTAAAGCTGAAAGATATAGAAGACGGAGAACATCGACCTGATACAGAAAAACCAGATGCTGATCTGGAAGAAGTTTCAGGAAGCCATGACAGAAGCCACAATCCGGACGAAAAACCAGCTACTGATCTGGACGAGTTTCCGGAAGTCACAATATTTTAATTAAACTCAAAAAATTAATAATAGGAAAATATTTGCTATTATTTAAACATGCAACAGCTTCAGTATCCAGTATTCACATTTTAAAAAGATAAGACAATTTGGAAATTTAATTATAAATTCCAAAATATCAAATAGAAAAAATATATATTTGAATATTGATATTATACTGTTTGCTAATACTCCTGTTCTTTAGTAATAATCTTGCTATACCTACAGCTCTTTAACAGGAACTATTTTTTATTTTAAAATGCTTTCGGTCTTACTTTGAGACCCTCATCAGTAAACATATTCTTTTTTAACGAACGTTTTAGAACAGTATATATCTTTTAGAACACACACAGTTTTTAAAATTTTTAGAATTGTTTTTGTTTTTAATTTTTCATGTATTCTTATTGGTTATAAAAATAGATATAATATTCATATAAAAACACTTTTATACGATTCTTGTACAAAAATTGGCGGCAAAAAGTTTTCGTCGTATATATACGATCTTTTCTTCTTCATACGATATCATTTACAATATTAAGTTTTGCGCACCATTACCATGACATCGGGAGGTTTTCGGAATAGTTGTCGTTAATTATGTTCATTTTTACTTTTCTTTTTTCTACTTCCAAGGCCTTGGCTTAGTTAAAGAGCTGTAGCGATAGCATGAATATTGATATTTTGGAATCTATAATCTAACTTCCAAATATGCTAAAAAGTATTATATTTGAAATTAATATTGGAAGAGATGAGAAGATATTCATTCAATTAAAAATACAATGTGATGAGACAAGTAAATTATATTTATATATTATGCATATAATTCATTTTTAAATATGAAAATTTAAATTATGAATGATAATTGTCTACTGCTTAATGTACTGCATAGATATAAATACAAGATAGTCATAATAAATTCTTTTTTCTAACACTTAGGTATGATATAGATGTCTTTATTGTGTGCTGTATCTATACTATATACATATACTATGTAAAAGTTTACATAGTATATGTATATAGTATAGATACAGCTGATGAGGGTCGGATAGATTGAAAACATTTCTGTTACTGTATAATAACTACAATAAAGACATTTATAGCCTACCTAAGTGCTAGAAAAAAGAATTTATCATTTAAAGGTAGCGTAATTTCAAACATTAATATTCATAATAATTCTAATATAAAAGTAGGATTAGTATTTGCTCATTATAGCCATGATCTTGTTGTTTCTATGCTTTTTATAAATTAATTTAAATATATTTAATTAAATTTACAAATAACCGTAATGTTGTGACATAAATGCAAAGAATCACTGGATATTTATAAATTTATAAATATCATAATAAATTAAATATAATATCAATATTTATCAAAAAATACAATATGAATGATACTTACGAATTAATTAAAATATTTTTAATATTCATTATTTTACACTATGCAAGACTTTGAACACTTTGTAGTTTAAATTTGAAACTAAATAAAATATTTTTGCCATTGGCTTTGTGAGAGATTAAAGAAAAGATTATTTTATGTGAATTTAAATTAAATTTGAAAAGTTGATTTTAATCATTACATACATTTGTCCTCAAATTGTGAACATAATTTGTATGCAGGTTTTGTTTGTAACTCAGTTGCTGCTATTATGAAGTTTTGTTTGTAACTCAGATGTCCCTAAAAATAGTGAATGAACTTAATACACTGTATTTTGTAAATTTCACAATTGGACCAATTACGACTTTCTTATTTCGCAGATTTCAACAAAAAATTCCAATTTATAAAGTGAAGATTTTTTGGTGTAGTCACTATCATCATGAAATACTGCCATGATATTGTAACTAACTGTACAATTTTACATTATATTGATTGCTAGAGCATTCTACTATCATATTGTTTAAAATTATTGAAAAGTTTTCGAAATTTCATGACATTGAAAATGAAATTTTGTATTGTAAATATAAATGTTCATAAATCAAATTTTTGTAAATTGAGAAGCATGTGGATATCAGATATTGTAAGAGTTATTCTTGTTATGATTAGATTGGACATCGTAAATTTTATTACCATATATTTTAGGAGGGAAAACTTGTATAAACATATTTATTAGTACTAATAAGATTGTAACTATTAGGAATTTGACTCTAGGCAAGTTATCAGAACTTAATTTTACTAAAACATTCCTAAGTCATGCCAAAAAGAAAAAAGACAAGACAGTAATAGAAGACAAGTGAGAAACACACATCCTACATTAAATAATTTGAGAAATGATATCAAATTATTGAGAGTGGTTTTTTAATTATATAATTTTATTAGTATTTTAAAAATTTTTGCTACTTTAAAATTTTGATATTGATATTTGAAATATATGTTTAAGTAATGAACAGGGTTGCAGAGTTGGATGGCAAATGGTCCAACTCCAACTCCACCTTTTAAAAAAAATTCCAACTCGACTCCCTAAAATTTGTAAGGTCCGACTCTGACTACACACAAAAATCTCCGACTCCGATTCTGCAATGCTGGGTAATAAATTCCATGAAATTTTCCATTTCCAGAATTTTATTGAATTATTATTATTTGATATTTTTATTCATTTTCAATTTTTAACATTAATATTAACTTATGTTATGAAAATATATATTTTGAAATTGTTATGCTTCATTATTAAAAAAGTTAATGTTTACATTTTAATTTTTCCTAACAGCTAAGGTTTCTCACAGATTAGTTTTGTTATATGTGGCCAATGATGTCATTCAGACCTGCAAAAAGAAATCTGCTCCACAGTTTGCAGAAACATTTGCTGAAACACTAGCTGAAGCTACTTTATTAATCAGGTACTTTATTATTCAGGTTTACCTAATAGGTTATTAATATAAATTAAGCAATCATTTAAAAAATGTGGAATAGACAGTGATAAATTTATACTTATTTTACATCTAAAGAGATGAGAAGATTAAACCATTTGTAGAACGTGTTTTTAATGTTTGGGATCAGCGGAATGTTTACAGCACAGAATTTATTGATGAACTTCGTAGCATTTTATGTAAGTATGGTAAGATTTACATAATATTATAGTTATGTAATATAATTAATTCATAATTTACATAAATTTATTAACATGCCTTTTCTTCATTTCATTAATTTTTATTTTAATACAGTGGACTTGCGTTTTTATGAACCTCCAATTTACAAACTACACATTTTTATGAACTATTTAGTTGGCCCCAAAAACTCCCTAATGTTAATTAATGCCATTCTCTTTTTTGAATTTTTTTGGGGTCTGTAAAACTTCATAAAATTGAGAGTCCACTGTTTTAATAAATTTTTGAATTTATATAAAAAACAAATTTATACAAAAATTGTCAGCCTTCATATATAAACAGCAATAATAATCTTTGCTCTAAATTGATTCCTGATAGTTGACTCTTTCATTAATCTTAATACTATGCAGGAAAAGAGTGGCAGCAATAAAATAATAAAAGTGCTATGCACAATTTAATGGTAGATCTTAATTTATATTAGTATTTTCTTATTTTTTGATAAAAATACAGTGAAAAACTGAAGTAAAAAATCAGTGATTAATAAAAAATATCACCTAATTTTAATAGAATTAAACAATATTTTACATTATCTATATAATATTTTTCAAATTTTAAGATCTTATATTAATTTTTGAGAAAATTTTGGTAATTAATTTCATTTCAGCATATAATTGAAACAACATATATGTAGTAATATAGAATATGGAGAAAGAAGAGAAGAATAAAGCTCATTTTTGAGAGAGATTCAATCAAAGAAATTTTCATAAAAACCATGTAAAATAAATTTTGGCCAAAGATTACAAAAACCATTATCATACATTAGGACTCACAAAATTGAAATTTAAAAATTTAGTAGTTTGTTCCTGTGATTGATGTAATATCACTTCAATAACCTCTGGCTTAAATGACCTGAACATCGTATCACATCAATACAACAGATTAATGCAGAAATTTTTTATTTTACTTTAAAACATTTTTGACCTATAGATAGATCATCCACAGTACAGAACAATTAAGAATGAAAAGCCTTTTTTTGTATCAAATATATTTGAAAATTGTTTGTTTGCATATAAGTTTTGCATTCTTTAATAAACTTACTATAATTTTATTATTAATGAAATAACATTGATACATATAGATTGATATATATATATATATACATACAGTGTAACCTTGTTATCTTGAACCTCTCTATCTCAAAACTCTTGCTATGTGGAAAAAATTTTTTTCCATGCACTTTCAGCATTAAACCAATGTAATTTCAATAGTTATCTGGAAGTATTTTCTTCAAAACCCTTGCTATCTCAAGTTAGTTTATAATTTCTTTTGCTAGAGAAATTAAAAATACTTACGAATTTTCCCTTGCTTTTGGAGTCTAAACAAAGGATCTAAATTTAACAAAAGAATGTAAATGTGCTACCGATAACCAAAACAGGAACTTTTTTGTGCATGTTCAGAATACTGAATATGTCGTATAGTAGTTTCATTTTCTAAGTTTCACTTCTAATTTGTTGATAGGTTTTGTCAATATGGTTGTGTTTATTCAATGATATTTTCAACTTTTGGTTTATAAGGGCAGGAGTATTTAGACTCTAATTTTCATGGAAAAAAGAGTGTCTTATACAGTATTAAAAACTATGGTATGCATTATTGACATAAAAATCTTTATTTAAAATTGAACCTTAATATCTCAAAAACTGTTTATATCGAATTTTTTTTGTTCCCATGAGATTCGAGATATCGAGGTTCTACTGTATATATATATTCATTTTAATTAAATATATTATTGCTTTATTATTTCAAAAAATAAAAATATTAAGTTAAAAGTTCATCGCTAAAAAAAATTATTTTTATATAAAATAAGAGAATTAATGAGTCTTTTTCACATTAATTGAAGAATAAATTTCACATGATATTATAAATTTATTGCTGGCTTTTATAGAATTAAAGCTACTTTTAAGCTCAGTTAAAAATTGACACTAAATGGAAAGTGAATATCCCAAAAAATTTTGCTGTCTATGACTTAGAGAGCAAGATTTTTCAAATTATTCTTTTTTTGTATTCCCTTTGTATGGCAAAACAGAAAATGTACATGATAATATAAAATAAAATAAACATGCATTATAAAAAGATTGATTGAAAATATACACCTGGTTTAAAAAAAAATGTGTATAACTGAGTTTTTTTTTTTTTTTTTTTTTTTCAAGATATTTGACTGTTATGGAATATTTGGGATTTACTGTGCATTTGAAATCAAATTTAAAAAATGGAAATTAATGAAGAATCAAATTATCTTGAATGTGTTTCATCACAAATTCTCTTGTGATTGAGTGATGATGATATTAAAAAAATGGAAATATGTTTATCAAATTGCTGTTACTAATTGTGAGATGAAGATACATTTTTATTAACATGTTTAAAGTTTTCAAGTTTTTCAGTCCCAAATCTTAATTAAAATTGTGACAATTCAAAAATATTTCCTCCTCAGAATTGTATTTAATATTATCTATCAAAATTTAAGCCAATATATTTATTACCTCGGAGGCATATGACACTATGTCTAATTTAAAAAAGTTGGACAGTCATATGCCTCTGAAGTAAAGATATAATATTTTATAGTTTGCTTTATTAATAAATTCTTATAATTGATGTTAATAGATTAACAGATAGCTGAAATTAATTGAAAAACAAAATTTTATATTTTTCTAATTTTTTTTAAAATATTTTAATCTACTTTTGTTCTTTTTATATAGCTAATCCTAAAGTTCAAACTGTAACTCCAAAATTTGTGGCTGAATTTAAGGTATAAATATATATATATTAAAAAAGTAGTCTTTAAAAAAATTTTATGCACTTTTTATAATTTATTTTTTATTAAAAATAGCCTCAAAAAGTAATGGAAAAAATTAGGAGAATTAAGAAGATAGAATTGGAAAGTGTTACTAAATTGTCTGCAGTCAGTTCATCAAAACTTGATTGTTCTTCATCTGATATTATATATCAGTTGAAAGGTATTTTTATATTTTCTATCTTTATTTTTTAAAGAAATTTGATAATGGTTTTAATATATATTATTTTTATATACAATAGTAAATGAATAACATATTTTGTCATTATAGCTTTTTGATAATTCCTGTTTTTAGCAATATTCTTTAACATTTATACAGTTCATGTAACAGGAAATAATTTTATTACTAATTAGAATATTTTCAGCTTAACTTTCAGGCCCTCGTCAGTACACAAATTCTTATGCAACAAATGTTTTACAACATAAAGAACACAAATAATCAGAATTAATTGTGTTCTTTATTGTTATGTTTGTAATATAATAAAATTAATATTATTTACATAATAATTAGATATTATTACGTTTTTATTGTGTGAATTAAAGCAAATTCTGGATATGAAAAATAGATCAAAAACTCACATAGCAAATGAAAGTAGTGTAGTGTTCAATTTCCTCTACATCTGTATTATATTTATGTTAAATATATTTTTCTTCTGTTTGTTAAATATAACTGTAGAAGAAGAAATAGGTGATTGACTGACAAAAAATAAAGAATTATTAGTTAAGATAATTGCTGATATGGCAATTTAGTAAAAACTGCACAAGTCATCAAAAAAGTAATTATTTTTTTTAAATAAAACAAAAAATAAATATAAATGAATGAAAATGAATAAATTTTCTTTAAAATGCTTACATGTTTTCCATTATAAAAAAAAATAATAATTTTTATAAAAGTAAAACAAAGTAGAAAGAATTAAATTCTTCTGCTGGTCCAAATTTTCTGAAATTCAAAAATTTTTTATAAATTCGTAGAAAGCACGATACAAAAAAAGTATCCTGAAAATTTTAAGCAGATATCTTAAAAAGTAATGAAAATATTGCAATTTACATAAATATAAAAAATATTTAATAAAATTACGAATATTAATACATCTGTTTCAAATTGAAAACACACACACTGCATCATGAAAGAGTTAATAAAAATTTATCTTTGCAATTTTTATGATACAAAATAAAATATTAAGTAATTTAAAAACAAAAATAGTAATGCAAATATAAGATGAAATAATATTTTTATAAATTAAAAATAACAACAAAATACATATATATGTAATTAATTTTACAAAATGAAAAGTTTGTTTACATTACTAATTAGTAACGAGTAACCGAAATTTTTTATTTAGGAAATAAACTTCATTTTAACTATTGAATTTGTTCTGTTGTTTTTAATTTAAAGAAATGTACAGCAAAATTTATTGAATCTATTAAATTTTCTATAAAAGTATAAGGTTTTATATGTAAGTTTTTATAGTAAACAAATAAAATTTAAGCAACTTTTTAGAAATTTAATTGATAGGAATTAAAGTAAAAAAATGACAGCCTTTTATACAGGAATAAGAAAAATTATAAACTTTAATGAAAAGTGCTGTCAGTACCAAAAGTGCTCTTCATTAAAGTTCATTCATTTAGGTTTATAATTTTTCTTATTCCTGTCTAAAAGGTTGTAATTTTTCATTTATTAATTAGAAGCCAGTAGAACTTCAACTGAGGAATTAAAGTTTCTGTGAATTTTCAAAGTTAATTCAAAATTTAAGAAAACATAGGGAACAGAAACTGCTTATTAATCAGTTGAATGTATATGATTAAAATCGTAACTTTTATGGATTAAATTATGAAGCTGTAATGTCGTTATTAAACTGCATTAATAAAGGCTAGTTATAAAATTATGATTACATATTAATAAAGAAGTATTTGTTACTGTTTTGAACCTATAAAAATTAACATTTAAGGAATAACTTATCAGCTCCATAAGGGAAAACAAAAATATATTTTTAGTATACAAAGAACTTCTATTCTTATTATACGAAGGTATTCTCTTCTTGTTGACATAAAAAACTGTTGAAGATGGCTTCTTTAAGCTGAAAGTTCTTTGTATAATAAATATATACATTTGTTTTCACTTAATGGAGCTGATAAATTATTCCTTAAATGTTAAAGAAAAAATGAAAGTAAGAAATAATATTATATGCATTTCTATAAAAATTATTTTTTAATTACAATATTTTACTTTTAATCTATTATCTTTAATTATTGGGTTATATTTGAATCAATACTTTGCTTCTCTTATACAGATAATCCCTGATTTATTCAATCCTGTATTTCAGTTTCAAATCTTTCAGTTTTCGAAAAAATAAATAATTTAATAATAATATAAAAACAGCAATTTTTTGCAATATTCTGATAATACTATGATAGTATTTATCATACATTGTAATAATTATTGTAATATACAGTAATATCAGTTTTTCATAGGCACTGTCTTATGATTTAATAATTTAAAAATGAGTAAATTAATATGCAAATATTATTATGTTTACTCAATGATTTTAATATGTAATTCCTGAATAGTTGTTTTTCTAATTTTAGATAGGACACATGGTCAGCAAATTGTTCACGAGTTTGATGAAGCCGTTCGTTGTTTGCAAGAGTATATACAAATAGTGGAGAAAGAACTGATTGAAAGATCTCAGTTAATTGAACTTTTGGAGAAAGGAGAAACATTTTATAGTGCTCAGAATGGCGAAGTGAAAGTAGTGGCAAATGTAAGAAATACTTATCTAACTTTAATAATGTAATGAATACTATTTCCTTAACGATCAATTATAAATTAAAGATGCAATTATACATTAACTTTAATAATGTAATGAATACTATTTCCTTAACGATCAATTATAAATTAAAGATGCTTTTAAAGTGCTATAATTAAATAATATTTCTATTTTTTAATAAGTTATAAATTTTTTTATTGTATACAATATTAAATAGGCAGTTGTCAACTTTACAAGTTAATTTATTCATAGGGTGTGATAATAAAATAAGAGCTTGTAATGCAGGAATTTATTTCTTCACAGATATAATATTAAAGACAGATTCTTCTGAGCAACGAAATTTGTTCATAATAATAATAAGGAAAACATGATTTCACTATTATATTTCCAGCAAAACTAAATTAAATAATTAAAAACTAAAAAATTCTAAGCAGCAAAACAGAATGAAGTTCTGTTTTTTTACATTCTCTTTAATAATAGAGAGAAAACATGATGGAAACCTATAATTATAGAAAACAAGATAACCAAGTTTTTTATGAACATTAACTCAAATATATAATATTTTCTATAAACAATATATTAATTATATTATACAGCACATGCAATATTTGACTGCATTGACTAAGTATAATCACTTACATTTTCTATTCAGATAATCCAGGATTGAATTAGGCACTTAATTCTTAGAAAAATTAAATGCTATGTCGATGGCATTTTTAGTTTCAGTTACGATATTTTTACACTCTGTAAGCAAGAGTATTAATATACCTTTATAAATTACACTCAGATTCTATATTACACAATTTTATTTGTTTAATCCAAAGCACTTCTGACATATTCATAGCCCTCTTCAATGATACAAACTTTAGTTTGTAATATAGAATCTGAGTGTAATTTATAAAGGTATATTAATACTCCTGCTTATAGAACTGTGAAAATATATTAGTAAAAGCAGTATACTGGAATTTTGTAGCATAGTTTCAATTAATGCCACAATTTTCAGGAGCGTAATCCTGATGTTAAAAGAATACTTATTGCATTAAAAATGTAAGTAATTTATCATATACAAATCCATTTTGTTTTAGGGATCCATTCTTGAAAAACATATACAGTACTTACTGAAATGATACAAATTGAAATATAATTCCATAAGATATGCTTTCTATTAAAATATGGAAGAGAAGTAACCAGCCTTACTGTTTTCAACAAATAAAATTTAAAACTTGCCATTGTAGATTTGTGAGGTATCGGAACTCTGAACATAATTAAAACGAGTAAGAGAAATAGAAGAAATAAGAAGGAATTTGAATGAGAGGAGAAACTGCTAGTTAAAATAAACATATCGAACCAATGGCGACATAGCATGTCGTATTTTGATCATCAGGTGGACTCTCGCCCCCCAATAACAATAAATCGCGAGACGATATGTGCAGGTGTCCGATGGATAGTTGACACCTAGCTCAGAGAACATTCTAGGAAAGTAAACATTTTAGTTCTCAGCCCGGGAAAAGGGGTCAGAGAAGGTCCCGAGTATTTAAGAGCCGTGCCGCCCCTGATCGGGGCTTGCTTGCTCTAACTCGCTTGCTGACCTCCTCCTCACTCTACCTTCCTGGGATCTCCGTTCGGGTCTCCATCTCCTCTCTCTCTCTCTCTACTGTTGAACGAACTTTTTCAGATCACTCTGGGGTTACTCCGAGATTTCCGAATTTAGAGTCAGAAGTCCCCATACATCTATACTACTCTTCGACTGTCATCTACTTCGATCTGTGATATATATATTTTCTCAATAGTGAAATCCTTGGTGCCTGGTTGCCAGATTATCGAAAAAGAGACTAAAGACTTTAAACAGCATTATCGTGCCGACAAGATCTATCTGCCAACATTTCTGTCAACAAGTACAACCTAATCAAGGAATACAGGTATCTCTCTCTCAAATGTCACAGGTTGTTAATTGTGATTTGAAAGTCCCTCTAAATAACGGAAGTTGTTCTTGTTGAACGTCGTCTCTGATTTATCTGCTGACTCTCATTACCCATCCTTACGCGTGTTTTTCACCACACTTTAGGCCAATGCCTGTCAACATTGTCCTCGGGTCATGTGGGCCTCACAGATTTGATAACTTAAATAAGAAAACACTAGGTTTAGGTAAAAATAATTTAATATGACTGTTTTTCTATAAAATTTTCATTATTTCCTCTATTGAGTTGTGTTTAGTTGCACTAACAACAGTAAGAAAACATTGGGAATATAATTTTACTAATTTCCTGAGGATAGTGAATAACTTTTCTTTATTATTTTATATCATTTTCCAATTGGATATTATTAAACAACAGGCTGTCCAAGCCCCCACCGCAGGCTATCCACATCCCTAGTGGAATTGGCTGTCAGGTGAAGGGTGTGGTTCAATGAGCCAGATCTGGATCTCTTCTGAAAATATTTAGAGATCTGAGACTTGGGAATTGAATACATATTCTTTAGGATAGAAGTATTGCACACTTCCACACAATTATTCAACCCGAATAGCGCTGTATGTTACTTTTTTGCATAGTACATGATGGAAGATAAGCTGAGGGAAAAATGGTGTGAAGTGGAAAATCTGAATTTTACTGAGTATTTTTTTAATATTTAATTTATCTACACTGAGTTTGTATAAGTGTATAAACATTGAATATGCTTTTGTAATACTTACTTTTATGTAATGAAAGTCATGCTATTGTGTTGAAATTAATTAATAAGAACTTTTATTTTTAGGCATATAGAACCTTTAGTGGTCGAGTAAAGAATCAGAAAAAAAAATTAGATGAATTAATTGCTTCAATACCTAGCCCTGTTCCATCACCATGTCCAGATGCACCTTCACCTACTAATAGTGATGAAGGGCCATTACTGTCACCTATATTAGAAAATAAAACTAACTTTACAGGTAATTTATAAGCAGATTTTAATTAATGTACAATATAAAATCAATTGTGAGATTGATCACTTATTCTTTTTTGTAAATTAAATTTTTTTAAGTGATTTGTTAAATATACAGTCAAACCTCTTTAAGCCGCCCCTCTATAAACTGCCACCCTTGTTATTTGCCCAATAGTTAAAATATCTTCGTGGGCCACATAAAATTGCTTTGTGGGTCGGATGTGGCCCATGGACCACCAGTTTGAGATCATTGTACAATGCAACAAATGGCCAAGCACGTGCTTCACTTTTTGTTGCAAAGCAGGTGTTTAACACATGTTTGTTTTTTTGTATAATAGAAGATATTTCTATATATTTAATACACATGTTTTCATATACAACAAATTTTGAAAATTTAATCATTTAATTTTTAAAGGAAATATAAACAAACAATAACAAGAAAAAAAAATATTTAATTTGGAGCATTATTTATTCTATAATTATATATATGATATATTGTATGTTGATGATTATTTTTTCAATAATTATTTTTACTATGTGATTTATAAACAAAACCTCAGCAACGCTGGGTATTTTAGCTAGTTTTAATATAAAATATCTACTCAGAAATTTCATAACATGAAAACAATCTGAAATACTTTTTTCCCCAACATTGTTTGTTGTTATATTTATATTTTGTAGGTAAATAGGTTAATTCAATTATACTGCAAATTTTATATGGGATATTATGGCAGTGATCAATTTGAAATCTATCAAAAAAGACCGACACTTCTGAAAGGATCCATTGAAGGATTGAAGGATGGATTTTAACAGGTAGAATTTATACCTCTCCTGAAAATTCTGGAATCTAAAACAGATTCTAATCTTTCCAGATGGAAGTTTAGAACAGGGCCACTTTTCAGACTCATTTTTCTGCTGCTTTTGTAATGATTTATTCAAAGACTTATGTTTTCATTTGTTTTATCACATCAGAAATTTTCAAAATCAATTATTTTTAATTAAATTAATATATCCAGGGAACAGGAAATTGGCATAATCTAAAATTGCATTAATTTTCCTATAGTGAGCAATCAAAGTGGATTACTGGTATATCATAAAATATGCTAAGATTTCAATTCACATAGCAATGAAAAATGGTGAACAATGAGTCTACTGCAAATTTCTGAGAAATGATCCCAAAAAATGATAATGCATTTTTTAAGAATTATCACTCTTCCACACAGACAATAAGAATTCTAGCAACAAAAATTTTATTTAATTTAGAAAAATTGAAAAAAGATACAGGTTGACTCATATTAAAATGGTAGTGATTTTATCACAATGATAAAATCAAGTTTTGATTTCTGTCGTCATAAAATAAACAAATATAAAAATCATCTTACTTTTAGGAAACTTACTTTATTTCAACTAATGTATGCATCCAACATCCAATATCATCTCCTAACTTTGAATATAACATCTCTGGTTGTAAATCCCATAATGTTTGATATCTTAGCCATTCAGCAACATATTCTTGCATTTGCTTAATTTTGTTTTCAATACTGGAATAAGCAGCTTCCAAAATAATAGCTCCATTTGGCATTTTAGTTAATAAATTACGATAAGTTTGTGAAGTTGGACGATCAAGACCAACCTAAAAAATTTTAAAATACAACAAATTAAAGATTTTATTTTAAAAATCAAAATGAACTTAGTATATACACATTTCAGATACTGAAGAAAATAAAGGCTACTTCTCAAATTATAAAAATGTAATAATTTCAATTGTTCTTTTATATGAAAAGGTGTAAATTTTGGTAATAAATTATGGCCCATTAATATCTTATTTCTAAGGAAATAAAATTATCTATATTCTAATGGGTCAATTATTCAATGAAAAATTTCCATTATGAGACTAGGTGTAATTTTCTTCCTTATTTTAAATATGAAGAATTATTTGTATGAATGATTTTTAAAATGGTAATTGTTAACTGTGCTGATACCAATCTCCTAATGGGAAAAAAATCTTCAACATGTTGAAGATATATCAACAATATGTTGACATTGCAACAAGAATCTGTTAAATGCATAATTTCATAAACAATAATGCCTTACTATAACAAACTAATGGGAATCAGAAAACCTGTATATATTAAGCAAAAATGAATACAGATAGTTCTTGGTTTATAAGTTCCCAGGTTAGAGAGTTCTAATCAAAGGTTACACACAAGATTAATTAGTAGGATGCAAATATTTGATACAAACAGTTACATACAGGAATAAAACTGTAATCAAAAAGTACTGTTGGCCTAATAAGGCCATCATCAGTTCAAAAAGCATAAAAGAACAAGGTAGAATTCTTAGAACAGAATAGAAGACAGTTCAGAATACAGAAATACAAGAACTATTCTAGAACATGTGTCAAGTCATATTGGAGGTGATAAATGAAAATAAAACATTAAAATTAAAAATTATACACAATATGTTACAATTATTTATTAAAAGGAAACAATGATTTAACATAATTCAGTTATTTCTTCTAAGATATTAATGCATATTCTAAAGAACTACTGCCATGACATTAGAACATTGACTGGAATGTTGTCATTAATCATGTGTGTTGCCTATATTCTTGTATAGTCAGTGTTTCAACAATGAGTGATTCCTCATGCATGGGCTTGATCCCATGTAACGGTGGTGTTCAACCTTTTTTATTATGTGAGTTACATTTCTATATTAGTTATTTGGTGATCTACTTTCTTATATAGATCACGTTCCCTCAACCCAATACCTGATTACACACAACTATGCAGTTAAATGCGCTCACTCACTTTGGAGGACTCATTCTCCCAGCCCTAAAAACTTTAAAGAAACTAAAAACTTTGTGTATTTAAAAATTTATCACTTTTAATTATATACAACAAACAAAAAAATATATTGGAATAAAATATTTCTCTATTTTGGAAAAGCAAAGCTAGAAAAAACAACAGATTGATTATAAACTCACAAGTTACAGGAAATGCTAGTTGATTAAAAAAAGTTAATGTGAAACTTGGCATTGTTTGGAGTTTGCAATATTTTTATAGTCAGGTTGATATGAAGAAGTGGCCAATGACAGAATCATCCAAATGATCATTTGTAATTTGGTTTCTTGATTTTTTATGATGCTCATATTTGAAAAAGCGGATTCTAACAAGTATGTCGATCTGAAACATGACAGAATTTTCTTCTGAAATATCAGTTAATATTGGAAACTTTTCATGTGTATACTTCCAAATGAAGAAAATTACTGATTTGACAATTTAAAAAAAATAAACAAACAATAGCAATACATTTAAAGAAATTTAAAAAATAATACAAAATAATGATAAATAAATTATGACGTTTTCAGTTTTAATTAAATTGGTAAGAAGGAATAAACAAGAGATCGACCAAAAATCGCTCCGCAATTGACTGGTTGAACACCAGTGCCATATAATATGATGGTCTACTTTGTAAAAACATCTAGTCAAAGCAGTGTTTCTTAAGGTTTCCAATAGCAATGTAATGTTTATGCTTTTCAGCTTGTTTCCTTAATGACATTCCAAAATATTCTGCTCTCTGACCTGTTAAATTATTATATGTGGAGATAATTGACACATTCAATTTATCAATAGGGTCAACATGGCATTTATCTGTACTTTTAATTACTCTTTTCACTCATTAAATGAGTTGGTAGGTGAAAACCACACTTGTGTCTGTGCAGATCATTATATTCTTGGCTAGAGCACACAGCATCTTAATTTACCTCACCGATAGATGTTTCACTCGTGTCCATCTTTCATTAAAATCTCGATTTTAACACCAATCAGGAATTATTTCATCATAGATATGAGAGACTTCATTATATATATTGCATCTAAACATATTGTTAAACTCATCATGCTTTGCTTCAAGAGTGATACAGTAGGTTACAAGTTTTCTGTATAAGGACCTAAATGCCACTTTTTTATAGTAGATTGGATCCTCCAATGGGGCCAAGATTACAGAGGTGAGTACACAGGCTTTCTATATACTAGTCCTATATTCTTCATCTGTCATGTTGATGCTAACATCTAGGAAATGTATAGAAGTGGCAGAACTTGAAACTTTGGGATTATTGTTAAAGGTGTACCCCCTGGGGTACGCGTACCCCACTTTGGAGACCATTACTCTAGAGCAGTGTTTCCCAACCTTTTTATATCAGCAACACACTTCAGAGTTGAGCCGATTTGTATAAACACCAGAAATCAGGACATAAAATAGAAAAAAATTTTTACACAAATCTTTATAGCAAGATAAACATAATGTCTAATAACTCACGTAAATACAGTCATATAAATGCAACGTAATAATTCAATTATTTTATAGCATAAAAGATAGAAAATTATTTTCAATTTAAAAAAAAAAATCAGAAAAGAAACATATTTAAACATAAAAACTAAATTTTAAATTTTAAAATAGTAAGAGTCAAATAGTAAAATTACATTAATGTGATATTTGTGCTGGTTGTTTTTTCGCATAACATCTTAATTTGTGGACGAATTGTGGACAGACAAACTCTTAGTTCTCTTCTATGGAAAGTAGCTTTTTGTTTTTAATTTCCTTCATTGACAAATATGCTAATTCGCATAAATATGAAGTAGAAAAAAGTAATAAAACTTTTAAAGCTTTCATTGATATATTTTGAAATTCTGTTGAAATTTGTATCCAAAATGCTATTGTATTCATTTCGTCAAATTTTATTCTTAAATTTCTATTATTTTATTTTTGTAATAAATATTTAATCTTTCTTTAATTTTAATTAAACTTACATATTTTTTTAGTCTCACATTAATTTATTAATTTTTATTAAAAGTGTCAATATTCTTGCGACACACTTGAGGGATGCTCGTGACACACTACTGTGTCGCGACACACCAGTTGAGAAACACTGCTCTAGAGTACTAAAGATCCAATTTCTTTAAAAAGTAAATAAATTATTCTATCTAAAAAAACTGAGCTTGCATCAATTGTCTATAAACCAATTTAAGTTGAAAAGAAATTTTTGATATTAATTCTTAAAAATCAAAAGGATTTATTTTATATAACTTGATAGCTGTTTCCCTATGGCAGTGGTGTTCAATCTTTTTTACTATGCGAGCTACTCTTCTATATTAAGTTATTTGGCGATCTACTCTCTTATATAAACTAGATCACGGCTAACTGTTTAACTTTCACTGATCCAAATTAATTTATTTACCCAGATTTATAAGAAAATTACTGATTTGACATTTTTAACAAAAATAAACAAACAATAGCAATACACTTAAAAAGAATTAAAAAATAATACAAAATAAAAAATATTATGTTTTTAGTTTTAATTAAATTTGTAAGTAATGAGAAATAAACAAGAGATCGACCATAAAATCGCTCCATGACCACTGCCCTATGGTATTTAATTATTTTAAATAAATTTGGCTCCAATAAACTCTCTTTTAGTTACAATGAACAGTTTAAATTTAAGAAAGATTATTTTTCAGTTTTTAGTGCATTCTGTTCCTTCTCTTGTTTTGAACTTTGTTTTATTTTATTTTTCTTAAGTTTCTTAGCTTCATTTTGTTTTGTTTTCAAAAAGATATGGATAAGCAAATAAAAAATTGTTAGAGGACGAGAAGAGAAACATCCTCTATTGAATAAAAAAAAATACTACTTTTTACCCCTTTAAGGATGAAATTTTAAAAAATATTTTAAAAGTTTTTAAAAGGACAAACTATATGCCAAAAAAAATGTTATAACTCTCCTAACACAGGAAATACAAAAGGTTTTATAATTCATCCCTGAATCAAGATTTGCTCATTTATGGATTGATTAGGACAAAATCTGAATTATGTTTTTAAGTAATTGTATGAGTAAACTTTTCAAGCAAAAACCAAATCACTATCTCAACAGGCCTAAGAGATAGTGAGTTGAATTTTTGAAAATCCCTTCTTAGTGAATGCTTACATCATAGAAGGAATATACTCCTCAAATTTCATGTTTCTAGGTCCAAGACTGGGTGGGCATTGATGAATCAGTCAGGACATTTGTTTTTATATATATTCCTGACTGATATATATATAATTAATATCTTGTTAAATGATATATATTAATTGTGAAATGGGTAAATTAATAAACAATTGTAATTATAATTTAATGATAAAACAAAGAAATTAAATAAATGTTAATACAACTATATGGAAGAAATAAAACAATATTGCAATCACTATAGATTAATTATTCTACAAACTGTTTATTTCTACAATGAATTACAAATACTCAATCGTTATTAATTAAACAAATTGTAAAAGTACAATTTGTTTAATTAATAACGACTGAGTATTTGTAATTCAATGAAATCCTTCAATCAGTGCCATTGTGGAACTGAACTGGACTTTGTGCTTAATTTATTTTTAACTGTTTCACCAATTGTACAGCCAAACTATGCAGGATATTGTTTTATGTTCGTCATGTCATCATTTCCTTGCCTATTGTATGGATGGACTGTGCAAGATTTTGTGTTTAAAAAAAAATCTCCCACCATATCATGTAAATAATATTATTGAACTACTTATGTATTTAACTTTTGTTTAAAAAAATTTAATGGTTGCTCTTCTCTAGCTTCCGTTAATGCCTGTCACATTTTCTATTGACAGACCTTTAATCTTTCCTAAACTCTCCTAGTCTTTTTCTAATTTCTTCTCTTCATTTTTCATAGGTCAAACAACAAGTAGTGCCTTCTTTATCTTTTAGATCGGAAGAGCGTCGTGTAGGGAAAGAGTGTAGATCTCGGTGGTCGCCGTATCATTAAAAAAAAAAAACGGTAATATGATCATAATTAACGATTTGCCTTATTTAAAATAATATATAGGCTACAGAATAGCAAATTCTCATTGATTTGCAGAACATTTAAGAGATTCGTGTATATTTCTAAATATAGCCTCTTTATCTGCCAGGTCTTAGCAATAATGTCAGTATATACTATTATAACTAGCAAACTTAATCACTGTATATTTCCATGACTTTAAAATATTTGATAAGAAGGAATATTGACTATAATTGATATTAACTGTACTGATTATTATATAATTAAAACAGGTGGAAATCTGCAATAAAATGATTCAATATAATTTGAAACTTCTCAGTGATATTCTATTTAAATATAGGTTGTCCCCAATTTACAATGATTCGACTTATGATATTCTAATCTTAAAATAGCTCTTATGATATTCAGAACTTGCCTATTTTTATAGCATATTGGATAGAAATTCTTTTATTAAAAAAGTAGTAAAGCAACTGCTTACTCATCTTAGGGATCTGGGTTCAATTTCAGATGATTTAACACCTTGGAGACCAGGTTGAATTACAGAGTATTTTATAATTTTGAGGACCTAGGATCATATCTGGACAATTTTACCATCTTAAAGGATTCTAAAGGAATAGATGTATTCTAACATCTATTATTACTACTAAAATTATTACCATTATGAGTCTTTTTCAATATATGATGGAATTATCAAAACATAACCCTATCATAATTTGGGGACAACTTGTACTTTGTAAAATATTGGATATATGCCAATTATAAAAATATTCATATGCTTGATATCAAGTTTAAAACTAAGTCAAAAGTTTAAAATTGTTCATTAGAAAGTAAAAATAAATGCAAACAAATACAGTAATATCATCATTAGTGTACTGTCCATCATAAGATGATTTAATATCTAGCTAGAATTTCTTGATTCTATTCACTGTTGTCTTTTAATTCTTGAGCTACCAAAGCTAATAATTTTAGCAAGTGTAAAAATTACAAAAAATTAATAATTTATAGAAAAAAATAATATAAAAGATATTTCCATTCGTTTAGCAATTCAATCAGCCCAACTGATGATGATTATTAAACGTTCAATCAGACTGCACCAAATACAAATTACACAAGAGCCCTTTAGCAGTCAAAAAATTTTTATTCAGAAACGCTTTTCGACGCTCTTGGCGTCTTCCTCAGCTGTTACAATCTAACTAACCCTGCTTTACACGAGCAGGAGACTCCTAATACATAAAAACAAACAAACACGGTAAAGATTTAAAAGGCCGGTGTACATCTGGATGCGCTCTTCTTAGCTCCTCCTGACAGCCAAGCAATACATTTGTTACGTGACTCCACCTCCAGATTACATTACGTATAGAACAAACAATTTTTACACAATTTTTTAACAATTTTTTTTTAAAATATCATTTTTATAATATAAAGTATTAAGAAACATGTAATGTAATCTGGAGGTGGAGTCACGTAACAAATGTATTGCTTGGCTGTCAGGAGGAGCTAAGAAGAGCACATCCAGATGTACACCGGCCTTTTAAATCTTTATCGTGTTTGTTTGTTTTTTTTGGTTTTTTCCCCCCATAGGGCTTGGTCGACACATTTAAAGGAATCTGATTTACTCGTCCGAGTTTTCTCCTTGCATAAACTTCCCTCTATTTTGTTAAGTAGTTTCTTTAAAAACTTTTTTTCATATCCATGTTGTTGCCCGATTCCCATAATTGTATTAATTTCCTCATTTCTGTCTCCGGAACTAGAACAGTGAGTTTAGGCTCTCCTGAAGAGGGCTGAAAAATCAGCCTTCTTGTGTGAAAGTTTATCCTCGGATACCTAGGAATATATAAAGGTGCACTTCCTGGTTTTCTATAGACTGAGGTCTTATAGTCCCCATCCGCAATTGTGATTCTCAGGTCAAGGAAGTGGATTTCAGTTTTATTCTCTTGTTCCTTTTTAACAGTAAGCCCCAAGCTATCGTTCGAAAGGGAAGCAACCATCTCTTCTGCCTTACATTCGTTCTCCCAAATTACCAAAATATCGATTATGTATCTCAGGTATATTTTTAAAAACGGGTTAAACAACTGGATGGCTAACAAGTTGTACTCTGAGTTTTAGAAGAAATCCGACTGTTTTCGGGATGATCCGGAATGACAAAGACAGCTATGAAGATAAGGTCAGAAGTGGAGTTTATGAAATTCCTATTACTAATCACTCGTTAGGAAGAGAGGAATTTTATGTAGGTATACAAAGAGGAACTTGATAGAGAGATTAAAAGAGCATAAAACAGACCTCAGATTTGGTAAACTCTCCACTGCGCTAAGCCAGAGGTCGTTGCTTTACGATGTGGAAGTGCATTGGGGAAGAGCGAAAATTGTCCGACCGAGTGAAAAAAGCTGGGACCGAAATATGATTGAGGCCTTAGAAATCATCAAAAAGAAAAGGGGAGGATATGTGATTAATTTCACGGAACCGGAAACGGTCCCAAGTGCGTGGAGGTGGTTATATAAAGCAGAAAAACAGAATAAAAAGGATATGCTAAGATCGGTTTCTCGACACTCCTGTAAAGGAATGTATAGTAGTTTATGTATAATTTTGCCTGTAATATATCGTTTTTCTGTCTTATAAATATTATTAAAGAAATACACTTATTGAAATTTATAAAAATTAAGAAAATATTTATGAATATGTCATTCAATATATTAGAAAATGTCAGATCTACAGCAGTCCCAAAGTTTTGTTTGGAATGACAGGAATTTTAAATGTTTCTCGTTTACTTCCGAATCCGTCAACAAAGAAAATTAAAGGATAAAATGTTGAGTAATTTATTATAAATGAATATTTCAGTATATTCGATATTACCTCGAACTCTTCTCGATTATAAAATTGATTATGATGGCCGTACAATATTCATAGTCAATCTCAACATTTTCCAAACATTAAAGACTAGCTTTAATTTCTGATGTATACTTGTCACGAGATCAGAAACAATAGTACATACCCGAATTTATTATAAATCGAATATTAATTGATAAATTTGAAGCACTAATTATATACTTTCGGAAATATCAAGAGTGGTTTCTAAATATTAAAGAACATAATGTTTATGGCATACTTCTGTTAATGACTGTCATTACATACACGATGATATAAATTCATCATCAACATTGCCCATTTAGTTTGTACTTAAAATTCCTTCTTAATGGATATAAACTATATTTATCGTTTTCGTTTTCGGCTATCAGCATACTGTAAACATCCATAATCATTATAGGGCCTATTTAAATATAAACCGCGTATTCAAAGATTATAAAATCTGTAATTATTAAAATTTACCGTCAGTCTGTAAGTTACGAGTAAAGGAGAAAAATAATGTTGCCTAGCGTAGATGGTGAAAGTTGCTTAAATTGCTATTTAAGACCCTTTTTGACAATGGCTTTAATATATGGTTTTGAGCCTTGGATCCCCTGTAACTGTCAAAGTAGGAAGTCAATTTTTAAAACCAATTTAAAAAAGATATATATTCGATTTGTAGAGTTAATTTTGTGGTGGCAATGCATTATATGTTTGATGAATGTAATTTTTCACGAGAATTCTCTTTGTATTGGAGTATACCATACCGTAAAAAGACCCACGATATTTAAAGTAGCAATAACAATTTTTACTTGTTACGTCGCATCCATTTTCAGTTTCTTTAAGAGAAGAAAGATGAATTTGAATAATTTAAGAATGGTGAATAATTTTGAAGATAATACAATAAAAGAAAGTTTCACCCTTAATAGAGTTGTTTCATTTCTGGTATCCTTGTTGATTATCTTTGTTTCGCTTTGTTATGAAATCCTGATCTATATTTTTTTCTATCCGGTTATGAAAAAAGATGAAAAGTTTCCTGGTGAAGCTCTTTTCTGTTGTGTAGAACTTAATTTTGTAGCAAAATATATATTTGGTATATATGGTAACTTTTTACTATTGTTTGCCGTATTCTATTGGACTGTTGGAAAAATGTACAATCAACTCCTGGAAGAAGCATCTTTGATAAGAAAAAACGACGAAAACCTTGAATATAAATTGGAAAATATAATGATTCAACACGGAAAGTTATGGGCTGTTCTGGAACAAGTAAATAATAAACTAAACTATCCTCTTGTGGCAACTCATATGATCATCACTTATAGCACTAGTCTTACCTATTACCTTTATCTGTACGTGGATATGAGAGAGGAATTTAGATATGCCATCTTCGGATTGAGCATTATTTTTACTTTCATTTGTGTCATCTACAGTTGCTTATTCTGTTCCTTCAGCTTTAATGTAGGCTTCTCGATATTACGGTTTTTGTAGTAAGTAATTATTTATTTATTTAGTTTTACCTTTCAGATGGTGAATGGTTTTCAAGATGTAAGACAGGTTGCAGAATCCCATCTGAAACTGAAAAAGAAACTGAAGGTATGTATATTGATCAATTGTGAATCATTATAATATAAATAAATAATTGTTATTTTAAACAGATTTTAGATTTCATGAAAAGATTCGGAAAAGTTTCATTGAGTCTATCGATGGGTGGTTTCTTTTTTATTAATAAAAAATTTCCCATTAAGGTAAAAGGCTTTCACTATGTGTTCCTAATATAAATTTATATTTTCAAAAATATAATGATGTTTTCAGATTGCCAGTACATTACATTCGGTGTTTTCCGGGCTATTAAAATTAAGAGATGTTAAGCATCACCAGAGAAACTGCGAAGAAATATTTCTTTTTAATCGAACTCAGTTTCTTTCCAATTCAACAATTTCATAAAAAAATTTATCTATTCTTTATCAGTTATGTTAAAAGTATAATTCTGTATAGAGAAAGTTAGGTAGAGGTACTCACTTAAGATATTTTGGCGAATGCTTTCTATATATCTTCTTCAAATGGAATTTATGTATACTGTATTTTATTTCTCAATGTGTAGTAAATAATGTAAATTTATTATTTAGAAAAAAATGAGCAAATAGATGTTGTAACTAGCAGACTGTGGTGTAAAATTACTTACTTACTTAAAATAAAATATAAAAACCTTTTATGAACAAATAGATATACATTATATCTATTTTTCATTAATAATCACGAAGGACTGACTTAAGAAATAAGAAAAATATTTATGAAAATTTGTCTATTTGGTCGAACTCTTATTTTTGTTGCATGCAATAGCCCTACCCGTTTATATTTTTATATTTGTTTTATTTATAATTCCTAATATACTTAAAAAAAGAAATACGTTTTATTATAATTTAATACAAATATTATATAATTCATTTATACTTCAATTCAACTTTTTTATGACGCTATATGAGTATTGACTGCATTTTTTCCTCATTATTAGTAGAGTAATCTTGCCCCACATTATCATATAAAAAGTAGCTTAATATCAATATTTTCTCTTCAAGGCTGAGCAGACATAATGAATCCTATCTCTATATATTCAATTCAATAAATTTTTTTCAGACCAAAGAATATTTTTAAATATTGTTTGATCACCTAACATGTTTGACAGTGTTTCTTTAAAAATAATGATGATAACATCAAATGATTCAAAAATTACTTTATATAATATTGATTCTTTAACTTACGTGCAATATAATAAATATCATGTTTCATGCCAACCTGATTGTCACTGATGACTAAAAGTACTATTGTTTATCATTTATATACATTTATTTTCCGCACTCTTCTATAGATAACTCAATAAATTCTTAATTTTATTATCATATTTAAATATATTAATGATAAATAATAGAAAATAATTAGTTAAAATATAATTCCTCTATGATTACAATCATGAAGTTAATTTAATAGAAATAAATTGAATAAAAATATTTGGTATATAATAGATCCAGGGAGGATGAAAAAAGTTTCCTATGATTTAGAATCGACATGTTTATTATTTTTAACTAAATCTAACATGTAGATTATTTGAATTATTCTTATTTATGAGATAGTTTGTAAAAAAAATTGTAACTATTTAGATGCAATAAATTCTTCTACTTTTTGTGAAACTATCTCATAAATAATTTAATAAGAGATGATCATCATATGCATCAAATGAATATGCATATACTGGTCTTCTCTTAGAATTTATACGATGATGGGCTCCTCTTAGGATCTCTCGATGAAATGTAGCCATGAAATTTCTTCATCGATCGTAAGCGGCCTCATCGTAACATCAACTATAATTGTATTATTATGAATGTCACAAATAGTGAATTCATCCATTGTTACGTCATAAAGTTTTTGTGATATCAGCCATTGTTATATCATCATGACGACATAGAACATGGCTGTTTTTCGATGTCATGGATTTTTTTTTTTTTTAAGAAAAAGTCAAAGCAATAGTTGGGCCCCATTCCACTCTGAGGAGAGCACCAAGGAGCCCCATAGATGTGTTTTAAAAGTGTTTACTACACCCAGAAATGGGTTTATGATTTTTAAAGAATGTTTATTGTGTGTGCAAAAACTTTATTGCGCTTGTATGAAATTGTGCAAGCAAACCGGAAGCAAGGAAAACAAAGAACGTCCAAAAACAAGAACCCCAGCCAGGGGAAGAAGAAACAGACTCAAGCCCCCAGGCAAGAGTCAAAACCCAAACGGAAAACAAACAAGGCAAAGAACCGGAACCAGAGGAAAAGAAAACAGTAACAAAAACACAGGCAAGAGCCAAAACCAAACAAGAAAAGAAGAGAAAAAAAGGAAAAAAAACACAACCAGGAGGAAACAACAGCACTGCAAACCCAGCAGGCAGGGACAAAGCACAAAAGACGAAGACAGAACAAAAACGAAACAGAGCCCAGCTCGTGGATTGTTATGCCCGATGACCTCACATCAGAGTTACTGATGTTATCATTGAGAATAGATAAGCTAAGCGTTAACCAATGATGGTGAACTCTTATCGCCATCTATTGTAATAAAGTTAAATAAAATTTTAAATATAATAGAGTATTATAGGATTATCTCATTGATGCTTCAAGATTAAATTATGCGGTTTCGAAGTGACCATTAATAGCAGAATATTACAACCAAATTTTATAAAAATTTACTAGCAAACTAACCATGAAGAATTATTATATCCTCCACTTTCATGCACTTACTGAATATATAATTATTTTTAATCAATTAAAATATAAAATCAGTTATTAAAATATTGAGAGTTATAAAGGATCAATCTTTTTATGTCAACTTTAATCCAAATATATAACGATTTAATTTTGGGTGAAATTTCTCAATATTTATATTTATGCCATATGCGACATATTCCATATTCTAAAATAAATAAACCTCGCATTTTATACTACAGTGGTACCTTGGTTAACGATGGTAATCCGTTCCAGGATTACCGTCGTTATCCAAGGCGCGATTCCCCATAGGATTTAATTGACAATTGATTAATTCGTTCCGGCTTCTTCCCACAACCATAGTAAATATTAAAAATGCAAATAAAACTCATATGTTCTAAAAATATGGAAAAATAAACATTTTTCCATATTTTTAATTATCAATTTTCACCAGAAAGATCATTGGGCTCACTTCGGAGTTTTTTGACAAACGAATCCTTAAATATTGATTAGCAGCTTATAGATTCAACGATTATTATATAGATAAGATTTGATTTTTGATGACGAACGAACAGTGACACGCATTTGCCGATATATTGTTTATATGAAACAATAATCGTAGATTTTCGAACAGACGTTTTTTTCTTCTAATGGAATTCGAAACTACGACGTCACACCACTTGCAGGTGTCAAGTAATATATAAAACAAACAATAGAATCAGACTTTGTTGGAAGAATTTAAAATAATAATCGTCTAGAAATCATCTTTAAGAAACTAAAGCTAATGAACTGATGCATGTCTATTTTTAATTAATTAAATAATTTGTTTACATAATTTAAAATAATAATCGTCTAGAAATCATCTTTAAGAAACTAAAAACTAGTGAACTATTGCATGTCTATTTTAATTAATTAAATAATTTGTTTTCAGTGAACTGTTGCACATATATTTTTAATTAATTAAATAATTTGTTTTCATAAACTGTTGCACGTCTATTTTTAATTAATTAGATCGGAAGAGCGTCGTGTAATAATAATTGTCTAGAAATCATCTTTAAGAAACTAAAAACTAGTGAAGTTCCATGTCTATTTTTAATTAATTAAATAATTTGATTTCATTACTATCTGTTCGCTGAACGTCTATTTTTAATTAATTAAATAATTTGTTTTCATTACTATATTTGCCCGACTATTTTTAGTTAATTAAATAATTTGTTTTCATTACTATATGTTAATTATCATTTAGTACATCTCCATTTTGTTCATCTCCATTTTGTAGATTTTATGATGTGCTGCTTTAAAAATTTAAAAAAACAAAACAAAAAAAAAAAAAGCACTTGACACCAAATATTATTGGGAACAATTTTTTATATTTAATTTATTGCAACTTCATATTTTAAAAATTTCATTTTATGTACAGTGACATTTTGATAAATATTAGATTTTCATTTTTTTCAATATATTGTGATATATATTTTTGTGTGACATTTTAAAATATTAAATTGGTATCTCTTCTTAAACAGTGACAAAAATCAAAATAATAAATGGAAAAAAAATGTCTCGTTGTGAATTCTTTCAATTTTTTGGCATTTCTAGTCTGTTGTATTTTTGATAGAAACATTTGTAAAGAAAGAAAATTTTAGGTTTATAGAAATGTGATATGTATATAATCTTTTGGGTAAAAAAAAAACATCCAGTGATAACTTTAAATAGTTATTTAAATATAATTAAATACTTATTTTAAATGAAGTAAATTATGTACAGTATACTATATATTATTTTATAGTTTTAGCAATATTTTATTTGTGATATTTCATGGCTAATAATTTAAAAATGATATAAAAGTATTAATTGCTTGTGAATAAAGAAAATTGTACAAAATAATAAATAATTACTTCTGTGTTTTGTGTCATTTTGTTTTTCAAATATGATAATATATAAATACAGTAGAGTCTCCCTAATCGGTTGGACACACACAGTGCCAGGGTTTGTCGGATTATTGGATGTTCAATGAAAAAATAGAATTACACAAACAAATACGCTCCGTTTATTAAGACTTTCCTGTCACTGCTCTTATGTTCAAATCTTTCACAAACTCTTAATTTTATCCTGATTTTTTTAATATCATAAATGGTGGCTCACAAACTCCTCAATTTTATCCCAATTTTTTTTAATGTGATAAATGGTGGCTTGTCCAATGCCATAAAGCCAAATTGTTAAATTTTTCTCCCAAGTCAAGTTTCTTAATTATTTCTGCCTTTTCGACCACAGTCAATGCCATAAAGCCAAATTGTTAAACTTTTCTCCCAAGTCAAGTTTTTTAATTATTTCTGCCTTTTCGACCACAGTCAATGTCTTTATTTTTGTTTTTCACGATTTATGACATTATGTAAACATAAATAACAAATACAGTCGACTCTCTGTAACTGGAAGTTGAAGGGACCACAAAAAATTTCGAGTTAGGGAAAATCATTAAACTTACTGTATAATCAAATCTCCGTTTAGACTGTCGAAACCGGATTTGAATTGATTGTTATAAAAAAATGATGATTAACAACTGAGCTAACGAATCACGTGATGCGATGACGAGCTGTTATACAGACCTATTTAGATAGAAGTTCACATAATCAGGAGTCGTTAACCAAAGCCTGCATCTTTAACCAAGACATTTTTTCTTACAACCACTCGTCGTTATCCGAGGCCGTTGTTAACCAAGGTACCACTGTATATTCTTTTTATGTTATTTCAATATTAAAACAGAAAGATACAACTATGTTTAATTTACAAAAATATTCCTATATGATTTGAGACATGTTTTCAAATGTATAAGTTTTCCTTCCTTCTTGTTTATAAATACTGCATTGTCTACCCCAGGGGTCGGCAAACTTTTGAGACCGAAGAGCCAAACTTGCCCCTCACAACAATTTAAACAATTTAATTGCAATACAATTTCTTTACAATAGAGTACAATAAGATTTATAATAAGGTAAAATCTAAAATTAATAATCTAGTTCAGGGGTCGGCAAACTTTTGAGACCGAAGAGCCAAACTTGCCCCTCACAACAATTTAAAAATTATTCGAGAGCCATAAATATATTTTTAGATATAAGGAAAATTTAAACATTGACTTAATTGAGGAATTAATATTCTAATAATTTATAATATTAATTATTAAATGAAGAAAAAAATCACAATAACATATAAAAATTGCTCTTATTGGTTTTAATCAGTGCGAGCAATGAATGAATGAGTCTTGGTGCTTATTGCTTACACTGATTAAAACCAATGAGAGCAATTTTAAACATAGAGTAAGCTTAATTATGATAATTTTTGGTTATTATTATGTACACAAATGTGATAAATGCTTTACTTTGAGTTGACAACCTTGAACAAAGGTATCGATAGACAACAACGAGGTTGAAAAATTTGAGTTAGGGAGACGTTATGTCAAATCATTTCGAGTTAAGGAGGTAAATAATGCATTGGTGATATATTTTATAAATAAAACTATAATAGTTCCATTTTCAAATTCAATTTTACTTCAGAGCCACATGTATGAACCCAAAGAGCCATATGTGGTAAAACTATAATAGTTTAATTTTCAAATTCAATTTTACTTCAGAGCCACATGTATGAACCCAAAGAGCCATATGTGGCCCGCGAGCCGCAGTTTGCCGACCCCTGATCTAGTTGATCAACTGAAAAAATTCGTTATTTTTCCCCGCCGGCAAAGCTGTGACGATCTACACTCGATGACACTGAACACTACAGATTTATCCGTTTTTTAAGCAGAATGATAATTTTTAAACAGAGTAAGCTTAATTATGATAATTTTTGGTTATTATTATGTACACAAATGTGATAAATGCTTTACTTTGAGTTGACAACCTTGAACAAAGGTATCGATAGACAACAACGAGGTTGAAAAATTTGAGTTAGGGAGACGTTATGTCAAATCATTTCGAGTTAAGGAGGTAAATAATGCATTGGTGATATGTGTTTCCTGCCTGGGACAAACAAGTACTTAGAGTTAAGGAAGATTTCGAGTTATGGACATTCAAGTTATAGAGAGTCAACTGTACTATATTATAGTAAACAGTGTATTGAATTTAAAAATTAGTCCAACTATAATGCCTGCACAAGGAACAAATAATGATTGACAATTTATTTATGTCAGTTTCTCTCTCTTGTCTATCGAAAAGTTACACAAAAATTTCATGTGAGCACTACAATGGTTTGCAGAGTGTCAGACTACAGAGACTCAACTGTACATGTATCTCACAATTTAACGAATGGCATGACAACTGTACTATATTATAATAAACAGTGTATTGAATTTAAAAATTAGTCCCACTATAATGCCTGCACAAGGAACAAATAATGATTGACAATTTATTTATGTCAGTTTCTCTCTCTCATCTATCAAAAAGTTGACACACAAATTTCATGTGAGCGGTACAATGGTTCGCAGAGTGTCAGACTACAGAGACTCAACTGTACATGTATCTCACAATTTAACGAATGGCATAATCACTTTTTCATTTTGTAAAAAAAAACTAATCATCAATCATCCACTATAATTTATTTAAATTCAATGATTTTCTTGCTAGTTTTCTTCATTAAAATTTATATTCTATCAGATAGTCAAGCTGCATTAAAAATACCTGACAGCTTCTACTTTACTTTAAAGTTTGTGTGGAAGTGCACCAGGAACATGATTCAACTTGTCTGGGTGTCAGGCCACAAAGGAATTGAGAGCAATAAAGTTGCAGATGGGCTGACCAGGAGAGCTTCTTGTTCCCTTATTGGTATTGAGTCCTCTGATGCCTTTGGGCAGATTGTTGGGAAACTATTTGGCAACTCAGCATCTCTCATTGGAAGTCTAATCCTGGACTAAGTCAAACAAAGGCTCTTATTTTAGATCCTTTGTTACAGAGAACATTGCTTGTGTTGCCTAAAATTCAATTAAATGGAGATGTCATCTTAAGAAACATCTCTGCTTTAGGATTATTTATAGTTCCAATTATAAATGATATATAATAGAGGTAAAACTTCTTTCTCACTCTCACGTAATATATTACCTATATTACGTGAGAGTGACTTTTTCAGGACTCAGATATGATCATCTAAGACAGCATTTTCCCGTACCAGAAAATCTTTTTATGATCTCAAAAAGTATTGAATCAATGGATGGTTGTGCTAGGACTGTTTTAAAGCCCTTTTTTTCTACTATAGTGGTGCCTCACAATTTGTCAGTAATCCGTCGCCGAACTAATGTTGAATTGGGAAACTGTCAAATTGCGAGACAATATTTCCCATATAAGACTGTAAAATAGATTAATTTGTTATCAGTCGCCACCCCACTCCTCTAACTAATGGGTGAGATGAGAGAGAAACACTATATTATTTACTTTATTACATGTGTTTTACTATTGTATAACACACTAAATTACAAAATACACTATTTTATACACAACACACAAGATCGGAACAAAATTCACTAATTTATATACAACACACACAATTTATTAGCCCTTGGTTGTTGGAATGATGCTATTTTATACACAAAACACAATTTATTAGCCCTTAAATGTTGGAATACTATTTTATACACAACACATAATTTATTAGCCCTTGGATGTTGGATTGAAGATATGTGTTTTACTATTGTATAACACACTAAATTATAAAATACACTATTATGTGTTTTACTATTGTATAACACACTAAATTACAAAATACACTATTCACACATAATTTATTAGCCCTTAGATGTTGGAATGAAGTCTTCCAGCAGACTACACAATTTATACTAAATTACAAAATACACTATTTTATACCACACATAATTTATTAGCCCTTAGATGTTGGAATGAAGTCTTCCAGCAGACTACACAATTTATTATTGGATGTTGGAATGAAGTCTTCCAGCAGACACCCAACCCTTGGATGTTGGAATGACCAGCAGACATCCTAGCACCCATAATCTCGTGTTGCAAAACGTTACCACAGTTGTCCTAGAAACGTCATACTCGAGTTACATTTAAATTGTTCTCCACAGTTGTCCTAGAAATGCCATACTTGAGTTTGGAATGAAGCTATTTTATATACAACACAATTTATTAGCCCTTGGATGTTGGAATGAAGTCTTCCAGCAGAGACTATTTTATACACAACACAATTTATTAGCCCTTGGATGTTAGAATGAAGTCTTCCAGCAGACGCCCTAGCACCCATAATCTTCTCTCTCTCCAAAACGTTGTGACAGTTGTCTAGGAAACACTATAATCGAGTTACATTTTAATTTTTCTACCTTTCTGCACTTTATTTACAATTTTTTCTTCGTTTCTTCACTCAATCGAGTGGTGTTCTTTCAGAATTATTTCTGTGGTCAGTTTTATTTGAACCCATCCTTACATTTCACTAAAAAAAAATAATAATAATTACAAATTTGTTACTTTCTGAAAAATGTAGAATTGAAAATTAACACAAAACAACACGGGTAAACACCAAATTAGCCCAAAAAGAACTGACAAATAATGATGACTCAGCAAACACTAAAGTAGCCCAAAAAGAACTGACAAATAGCGAATGACATCACCACAATTCCATGCACGCGCATGTGCCAACCTGCGAAACTCAAATGTCGAATTGCGACGCATCACTGTATATGGCATGCACCAACACGAGAAACTGAAATGTCAAATTGTGAAACCGACGAATTGCGAGGCACCACTGTACTACTAATTATTCTACAAAATTTGATACAGGTTGAGTCCTCCTTGTATTAGCATTTTCCATTTGTGTGTGTCTTCTGCAAGTGGAAAAGTTCTCTACGTTGCAAGACCCGACTGAGTTTTGATCCCTTCCAATCAGGTTTTCCTTGGTCTTCCATGGTCTCTCTTTCCATCCGTGTGACCATGCAATGTTCTGTATGGGAGTCTGTCAGGATGTATTATTGCAATGTGTCCAAATAATTGCATTTGTTTTATTCTGATTTTTTCAGGTGATAAGCTCTTAGTGATTTAGATCTTCTCAGTGAGGCATTTGTTTTATGTAATTAGGAAAAATTATACAAAAATAAATACTGTTCTAAGAATAGTTGGAATCAAAATTTTTAACATGTAGTTGATGTACATGTAGTTGTTGTACATGAGTACAGAATTTTCTCTTTTAAAAAGTATCGAAATGGATAAAAGGAAGAACACTTTTGAAGTTATTTCAGTACTCTTGAAACCAAAATAATAGTAGTATCTCAGTTACGAATAACTCAATTTACGAATAAAAACCTACGAACGATGATATTCATAATTAGAGGAGCATTTTGTGCAGTGATTTGGTTACAAATCATAACGTAAAATATAAATAATTTCTGCTACGTAAAACACAATAAACGGATTTAAATTAATGTTAATGAGATGTTAATTGTGCTTTTCGTCATGCAATATATTTTAAGCAGGAAAAAAAACAATATTCATAAATTATTGTTACTTTTATACGAATATCTTTTAAAATATTGTATAAATAATACAAATTAACGTATGATCTTGGAAAAATATTTTGTGCCTCTGACGAGATATGGCGCAAAAAAAAATTTTTATCAAAAATGAAAAAAATATAGAAATTTCTTTGTAATAAAAAAATAAACTATTGTTACTAGAACTACTATTGAAAATTTTACTTTCTGTAAAATTTTTTAAGATTATTGAAATATTTTTAAAAGGAAATAAATTTTCGTGAAAGAATAAAATAACACCAGTAAGATTAATTTCTTCCTAATTATGTAAGAAATAATTTTTACCAATTTTAGTGTTTATCCCCCTGTGGGTAAGGGCTAGAATATACCCACCGTCTGACCCCGCGTGTCATAAAAGGCGACTAAAGGGTTACCTCGCGTTGGTGGTTCCGAGGTCCGTCACTGGGGGCTCACTTGTGGGTTCCTATACGGAATCGGAACTGCTTCGGTAGTATCCACATCCGTCACTGGGGACCTGCGGCGGGCCCGCATAGGGACCCGGACCATACTCACCCACCATACTCGTCGATATTGCACCATCAAATTTCCATTTATTCCGATCAGTACAACACTTTCTATGTGGCAAAAAATTTGAAAATTTGGATGATATCCAAAATGCCCTCTCCAGATATTTTGCTTAAAAACCAATTGATTTTTATCGATCCGGCATTGAAAATTTGCACACTAGATGGCAAAAGATTGTTGATAACGAGGGTGATTATATCATTGATTAAAAATAAAAACTTGTTAAAAATTTATTTGTTTGAATTTAATGTAAAAAAACGACATTACTTTCCGGTCCCCCTTATAATTCTGTAGATGCATCAACATACGTCAGTATATCCGTAAACCTAAACAATGCATTAATATTCGAATGTATGTTGAAACGATAAATTATAACTGAGATAAAATTATAATTATTTACAGTTTTGTACCATTTACCTTTTATGGTTTCTTAATCCGAAGCTTGCTTCTATTTCCTGCTGTTTTCCACAAAACCGGGATTAACAGTTCTTAAAGCTTAATAAGATGCGGTAATTGATGTTTCAAATATTATGAATATGTTATAACGTCATTTGAAATTAGACTATGTTGATTATGGTAATAAACTCAGATAAAAGCAAATATAATAAACGAAAAGGTATGTAGTAGATTTGCACAACATATCGTTTATTACAGGTGATTGCAATTTCGTTTAAGGAAAAGCATAAATTCAAAAGTCACCGAATGTCCCTCCTGAGAAGAAAATTTCAATATTATGAAACGATGATTATTATTTAGATAATGGAAAGATTTAGAACGTTAAAATGCTTAAACGCAGTGAAGTACATTTTAATGTACCATTTACCTTTTATGGTTTCTTAATCCGAAGCTTGCTTCTATTTCCTGCTGTTTTCCACAAAACCGGGATTAACAGTTCTTAAAGCTTAATAAGATGCGGTAATTGATGTTTCAAATATTATGAATATGTTATAACGTCATTTGAAATTAGACTATGTTGATTATGGTAATAAACTCAGATAAAAGCAAATATAATGAACGAAAAGGTATGTAGTAGATTTGCACAACTTATCGTTTATTACAGGTGATTGCAATTTCGTTTAAGGAAAAGCAGAAATTCAAAAGTCACCGAATGTCCCTCCTGAGAAGAAAATTTCGATATTATGAAACGATGATTATTACTTAGATAATGGAAAGATTTAGAACGTTAAAATGCTTAAACGCAGTGAAGTACATTTTAATTAGCATTTGTATATTCCTCTTGTATATCAATTATTAGTGTCAGTATAACAGTTGTAAATAGGCAATCTCATATAATTTATTTAAACCAATTCGTTTATGTTTAAACTTGAAAAACTTATATTAATAAAGAATTTTTCAACACCGTAATGTAATTTTGCATATATGTATTAAAAAAAAGAGGGTTTTTTTCCTCTTGATCTAATTCCTGATATTAATACAGAAAATTTCAATTTAGAAAATAAAGTTCTAATTTATTTTTTTCATTTATTATATTGTTTAATGTTATGTATATTTTATTGCTGTGTATATATACAGCAATTCACCAACTGCGGATCTGGGATTCGTGTATACGTTGCTTTTGATAGCAGCCTCTAGGAGCTTTTGTAATCGTTTATTTTCTATTTATCATTATTATTACAGAGAAGGAAAGCAAGAAGTGAGAAAGAAAGCACCAATGCCGGTTTTAGTTTTGGTATTGGAAAGAATGAGATAGCGTTTTTTTTTTAATTGGTTAGATAAAGATTTCTAGGATGACAGATTGGCGATTTGTATGCTTTCAGTAACTAGCTATCAATAGGAGTGAAAACAATCATCCCACATTTTTGTGCCCCGAGTACATATTATTGTTATTTCGTGTTCGTTTGCATTTCGTGCGCGTTTTTATTAAATATATTCTAGCATTAGTTTCGTTTGTATAGATTATTCTTTATCGTCATCATGTGCTCCAAACGTTCAGAAAACATAATTGGCAGTGATAAACCAGCCAAAAGGATATAAACATGTTATTTGTGGAGAAAAATAATAACTGGAGAAAACTGGAGAAAAATACAAACTGTAGATGGAATCAGCTATAGTGTGGAAAATAATGATGTTGAAGAGAACAAAATCGAAGAGTAAATTGACTTCTGAAACAAAGCACTGCTAATTATCTTGCAGAATCCTTCCTTGAAATCGATTCCAACATGAAGGAAGTTTATATTAAAACGTGTTTTAGAAGATTTGTTATCTTCATATAAACAGTCACAAAAAGAGTTTCAGAAGAAAGTGAGGTAGAGATCTTTTCTTAGCCATTTAAAGCAAGCATCTGATAAGCGGCTCTTACTCATCCACCAGCGCCGATCTGTTTCAACCAATTTAATTTTAGTGTATGTAAATCATTTTCTTCGGTATTCCTTTATTTAAATTTTTTTTTAAATTTAAAGAGTATTATATGTAATAAGAGTAGTGCAAATGTTTGATTTATTTATATTTTTAATCTATACAAGTAAGTTGTTTTAAATAATTAATTAATTATTGATTAATTTTGGATTTCTTAAATGAAAGCCATATTATCATCGATATTATCTTTGATTCAATACTGATTTAAATACGTTATATATAAGAATGATTAAAATTTATAAAATCAATGACATAATTGTTATCGGATAATAGATTCTTATTTTTTAGATTATATTTAATAAATTTTGGAAATAATGTATCAATATTACAAGGATCATCATTGATTACCATCATCTTGATTCTTTCATCAATCCAATATCTTCCCTAACAAAATCGTTGATCATGACTTACGCGGATAATATAAAAATCCTATATATTATTAGAATCCTAATGTCTGTGCCACTATCATCTGAAAAAACAACTAAACCATTTTTTGATGATATCTTTAGGTAGTTCATACCTTTACTTTGATAAATGTCCTGTTTTGGAATTTATTCTTTGATTTTTCAAAATATGTATTCTTTGTAGTTAGATTATTCAGCATAGTTTTAATAAAACACCAGAAAAAATAATAGTATACCTTTTAATTAAATACAATATATGTATCTTTAAAAATAAATATAATAGATGCAATATTAATTTTAATCGCTTAATTTGAACTGCTAATTAAATCCGTATAAAAATTTCATAATTTTGAATTTTCAACTAATTTATACTATAGCTTATGAACATCAAACAATATTTTCGAAAACATATCAAATTGTACTTTTAGACTAATCAAGTTTTAAATTCTAACGAAATCAATTGTAATTTCAATTATCTCAAATATAAAAATAATTTCTTTTAGATTTTTTAGAAACAATTAAATCTGTTTGAAATTTGGGTATTAGATTGGTATGAAATTTAACAACACCGGAGACTAAGAAATCAATTGAAATATATAAGAAAATTGTAAAATTTCAAATTAGCATATAAATTTCTACAATTCTCTAATGTAGTTCATTTGATTTGTTAGTCGCCGGTGTTAAATTTCATACCAATCTAATACCTAAATTTAATTGTTTCTAAAAAATCTAAAAAATTTAGATTAGCATAACCTCTGTGGGTAGGGGTTAGAATATACCCACCGTCTGACCCCGCGTGTCGTAAATGGCGACTATTTAGATTAGCATATAGATTCCTACAATTCTCTAATATAGTTCATTTGATTTGTTAGTCGCCGGTGTTAAATTTAATACCAATCTAATACCCAAATTTAGTTGTTTCTAAAAAATCTAAAAAATTTAGATTAGCATACTCTCTGTGGGTAGGGGTTAGAATATACCCACCGTCTGACCCCGCGTGTCGTAAAAGGCGACTAAAGGGGTTGAAAGGCTTTGGCCTTTCGTGTTCAGTGTTATCCCTTTGGGTGCAGAGGCAACTCTGCCACCCATTGTGGTGAAACGACCTTCGGCTCAAGACTCTTAGCATAAAATCATTAAGTCTGACTTGATATTATTCCACAAATTACTAAATTTAATTTTTGAAATGTCTCATTGTATTGTTTTTGCATGAGTGAAAAAAAAAGTTTGCTCGAGTAGCATTACTTAGAATATTACACGTTCTTTCGGTGAATATCTTTCAATTTATGCTAGCAAGGGAGATGTATAATTATCTGATTTAATCTAATAACGCGCGATGATAATACGACGTGTTTATCAGAAATCCGAAATCACAATATCTGACATCAAAGCCTCGATCGGATTTAGCGAATAACAAAATTTAGTATAGATATAAAATAATTTAATCCATATACAATTAGTACAGTCAATCGGGCGAACTTTGGACCACCCTGTAAATATGCATTATTTTTGTACTTTTTACAAATTAGATATAGCCTCACTAATTTTTTTATATCGTACAAAAGTTATATTACTACCGTCTGTTGATTAGTTTAAGTACCAGAATACTTCACAAAACTCTCACAGGCTTCACTAGAACACCTATTGAAAACACGTTTGTCAAACGGCATATTCAATTTGAAATAGCAGATATCTACGGCTTAGAAATGTACCAAATAACTGTATAGAGTTGATTCTTACTGTCTAAGTATTATTAATCTTATGAAACTAATGTGCTTGACATTATAAATATATTGTTATAAAGAGAAATTTGCACACACGATGAAATATGTCTGAATTATGGGCAACTTCTGACCGGGCAAGTGGTTAACCTGCTAGTTTAAATTCGTTTATTTTCAAGTCAGTGCATTATTTTAGCACAATTAATATGTTTTATTCATATATTAGATGAGTGCTAGTCAAAATAATTGAAAATTAAATTTTATATAAAAATTAGATTATAAAATATAAAAGCAACATAACTCATTGTGGTAGGCCACGGTAATATGTGAAAAAATTTGAAATTTTTAAGTATGAAGAGCAATTTTTTTCTGGTTAAATAACAGAAATCATTCGCCAAAATAACAATCTAATATAAGTAAATGTCAAATATACAAACCTTTAAAATATGACATGGTCATTCCTATTAACAGTATAGGACAATTCAGTATTGGGGTTGATTTATTGTTAGAGAAATGGAAAACTGTAATGAACTTTCACTTATAGTAAATTTTGCTATGATTAAAGTTTAAATTACGTATAGCAAAGTTTAACTGTGATTTTTCTGTGATTTAAAAATTTTTATCTGTGATTTTTTCCAGTAATTTGTGGTAATATAAAACATAATAATTTTGTTTATATAAATATTTTAATTAATATAAAAAATAAAAATTTCGTGCGCGAGAGAAACCACGCTTAATTCGAAAAGTTTAGTCAGACACGTGTCATATGACGTGTGACTTCGTCATAAACTGGTCACGTGATCTGGAAAGTGCGGACTGAGATGGTAATGGCGGTACTCCGCGACAGGATATAATCCGATCGATTATCGTTCGTTGTGAATTATTGAGGATAATTTCAGCAATTTTCCACCCCTAAATCCATTAAATATTAGGTAAGAAAGGAATTAATATAAAAATTATGAAGTAATTTGCTTTCTTGGGCAGTTCGTATTACGACAGGTTTACCTTTTAAAATGTGAAAATTTATCAATGGATGCTATTGGTAATAAGGATGTAAAGAGAATGAGAAAAAATTTAAATCTACTTGTAGTATTGCAAGAAAAATTAGGAAGATGTGTAATATTTAATTATATTTAAACTATACAGGGTGAAGAAAAACTTTCATCGTAAAATTTTGTTTACTGATAGGGGACCTCAAAACAAGTCAAAAATGTCTAATGAATATAAGGCCTAAACAGTACCATTTTCGAGTTATAACCCCTTTAAAGCTAACCAATCACTATTGAGTGCACAAAGCATTGCATTGCCAAGACGTGTCACATTGCAGTGCTCTCCTACTTACTACTAAAGCCGTGGTCACACTGTGCAATTGTTCACCGCGCGTGCGACTGCAACAGTGATGGCTATTCCAACAAATTGGTAAACCCCCCTCCGAATAGCGCGCTACTTCAGCCGTGCTTGAAAACAAGAGAGCTTGTTTTCCCAGCGACCGTTGCAAGCTCGCAACCAATGAAAAGCGAGGAAATTCTTGACACGTGTCCAAGAGGGTGGTTACATAGAATTCGACCGTAAAGTCAAATTTTAGTGAATTATTACAACAACATAGTTGTTTGTGGGACTTCAATTCCGTGGATTATCGAAAAAAATATATAAAAAAAATCATGCTTGGCGTGAAATAAGTGAAGTTCTTAAAATTATAGCTTTATTCTTCTTAATCCTTTTTTAATTCAACTCATATCGCTAACTCTAGGTATTAGATAACTAAAATAATTATTAAAACTCAATTAATGTTGTTATATTACAGAGTTAAACGCTAACCCTAGAAATAACAGTTAAACAACAACATCCGCCTTGACTATAACAACTTCATTGGAGGATTTTATCGTGCTCTCATTGGCTGACTATCCATTGCGTCGCAAGCTACATTTCCCAGTGTGACCACTATTTGGCGATTGCAAGTCGTTGCCGTTGCTGTTGCAG